>JARYZH020003408.1:0-11067 GCA_030021035.2 Notholithocarpus densiflorus | reverse complement strand
AATTTTATGCTAGCTTGCATGGGATCCATATAAAGAGTATAAAAGAAGTGACCAAGGGAAAAAAAAAAACTCAACGATATATGCATAAGCATCAAAAGATTAGGTAGAGTACAAAAGGCTATGAAAAACTGCAACAAAATACGTATAATAGATGACTGAAACTAAGCAAGTTCATGTGCCACCCGATTGTTTTCTAAGATTGAAACCATGGCAAGCCATGAAAGATGTTCTATATCAAGTGTCCGTTGATTCGTTGGTTTGACTGCTTGAAAAAGCAATGTGCTGCTTGCTCTTAGGCGAAATAGATTTCTACTTCTAGTGCAAAAGCCTCCGTTCATTTTCTAAATAGAAATAGATAACTTGGTTTTCTAGTTTCAGAATAATTCTAGCAATAGTAGAGTTCTAGATATATTTGGAGATATTTATGATTTTAACATTTCGAATTGATTAGCCTCCATTGAATTGTTCTTGGAGATAAATATGATTTTAGCATTTCAGATTGATAAGCCTCCATCAAATAATTCTTTATGATCTAATCTAAAGTTGTTGATAAACTTGAAGACGGTAAGGAGAGTAAAAATTATTGATAATTCATAAACTTGAATAAAAAAGGCTGAACAATGCAGGAGATAAAATTGTAGTTTATGTAAGAATCAAATACATCCAATAAAAAATACTGATAAAAACAAATAAGTGGTTGTTTTTATCTAAAAATTTGCTTTATTTCTATTTATTTAATTTACTGAAATTTGTTTAAAAAGTGGTTACTGCTTCTTCTTTTTTTATAATACACTACGTTGCAAAAATAATGCAGTAGACCTTTTTTTTTACACTATGTCTACGTTGCCGTAATTTAAGATGTATTAGACCTCTCTTTTTTAGTGTAGTATACGTTGTTGCAATTGAAGATGCATTAGACCTTTTTTTTTTAGTGTAGTATACGTTGCTACAATTTAAAATGCATTAGACTTTTTTTTTTAAAATCTAAAAATTAAAAAAAATTATGCAATATGGTAAAACCACTTGGCGCAACCACGACGTCTAAGATCAACTTTTATTAATTATTTTAAGTAATTAATAATTGCATTGGTATGCTGTTGAGACACACAATCCAAAAAAAATTGTAAAAGAGTCATGAAGGTTGGTACTAAAGACATATTGAAACAAAGGAAAATTTTCTGCTTTTATGCTTGGAGTTTTAATATCATTGAACAATTTCTTATTCTTTGACATAGTTGATGTTAAGCTCTTTTGGAAAGTAAAACATCAAAATTTGATGATTTTTGAATCATTAATTCATCTTATGCATTTAATTGTAGGAAAAGGAAACTGGGTAGCTGATTATTTCAAGAAACAAGAAAGGGTCCTTGAAGGTTGTTTGGGTATGCGCTTTTCTAAACACACGGCAAATATATGGTTACTGTTTTAAATCAATATTTTGTTTTTTATTGTTTGATTGGAGGAACATGAGAGAGTTTGAATGTTCATGTTGATTATAATTTCTTTGTACTGATTTTGATGTTGGGTTTCTCCCAATTATGAATATTCATTGGTTAGAAAAGTAAGTGAACATGATCGGAAACGCTTTTGGCATATATCACTAAATCAGTTATATCAGTTTTGCAAATGGAGGATCTTGGTCCATTTAATGTACTACATAGTAGCTCAAAAGCAGTTTATAAATGGAGGATCTCAATTTATTTCATTTTAGGTTCATTACACCCAAGTAAAAAGCTATGAATGTTTTTTTGCAGAAAAAATACAGCTTCATGGTTTATGTTTTGACTGTTTTAAGTTCAGATTTAGAATAGTTTGGATTTCTTAGCATTCTTTTAGTTTGGATTTTTAAGCATGGATTGAGGTTGCAAATTCTTTTTAGTTTGATTGCTTTATGGTAATTACCTCTTACTAAAACACTTCTCTCTAATAAAGAATAAGATATTAGGGGTGAGAAAATTAGATGGGGTAGATTTTTTGTAGGCCATGTGACCCAAGTTTTTGGATATTGTAGAAGTATAAGAGTGTTTAAATTGATTGGGAGACCGTATGTGTTGGGAAATTTAGACTCCAGTTGATAGAATTAACAAGTTTTAAACCCAAGTTGTTAATTAGATTTATTATGAATAAAACTTGTTAAAACAAACAAACAAACATCAATATCATGTCAAAATCATGCAGCGGAAAAATAAATAAGACAAGATATGATGACCTAGGAAAACCAATGAAACAAACTAGTTTCACAGTAAAAAACTTGGGGGGAAACTTTCCCGAAAAGCAATCCACTATAGTAAAGAGAAGTTTCAGATCTAGTACAAAACCTTTGTCCCTAGACTCTACAATCCCCGTAGATGAACTCACAGCAGAAACCTTCTACTGCTTCAGAACCTCTGAACTCTTCAATATATGAACGTCACTCTTTTTGATGTACGAATCCCAGTACGTGACTAACCAATTGCGTGGATCCCAGTACGTGACTAACACACCAACTTGAAGAAGATTGTTGACTGCAAAGTTCTTCACTTCATAACAATGAAAATCAAGAAGCACTTGGTTACAAAACCCTAAGGCGCAAAAGACGCAGTAGCTTCTTTAAGAGAGAATAAGACATTGATCACTTTTTGCATATGTTCTCCTTGTATTCTTTTTTGTGACGGCCTTTAAAATAAACCTTATATATGTCTAGGGTTGTGAGAAAAGAAACCCTACACAAATACATAAGCATGGGCCGAAAATCAGATCTGGAAATCTGAATTTTGTAAAGCTCGATCGATCGAGGAGGTGTCGAGCTTTAATGAATCAACACTTTTTCACTTGTTTCTTGGACAGACTTGCATAGCTTCAATACTAGACTTGAACTTTTGTTTTTTGAAGTATTAAACACATCCTAGATCTACCCAATTATACGTAAAGTGCGTTTTGTCAAAAGATTAGCCAATTACATAAAGTAGTGACATATGTTCCTAACAAGTGACATATGTTCAAGTCTAGACTTGCAAGTAGTGACATATGTTTCTTGGACAGACTTGTATAGCTTCAATACTAGACTTGAACTCTTGTTTTTTGAAGTATTAAACACATCCTAGATCTACCCAATTACAAGTAAAGTGCGTTTTGTCAAAAGATTAGCCAATTACATAAAGTAGTGACATATGTTCCTAACAAGTGAATCACATATGTCCTAACAATCTCCCCCTTTGGCAATCTGTGACAAAACCACAACAAACAAATGAAGTATGAGAGAAGCCATAAATCACTTAACTCATAATCAATTGTTGAATACAATAAAATCTATCCTAACACAAACTCTTGAAAAACTTTGCAAGAAGAGAGTTCATGGCATGGAAGACTTTGACAACTTGTATTTTTGAAACATTTTAAACAAAACTCATCAAGGCATCTTTGTGTGGAACAGAAATAATAGATTGCATACACGTAAGAAACATGTGTATAAAGATAGAAAAGAAACAACACATGTAGAGATAGGTGAAAGAAACATACATCAACATATAAAGAAGATAAATACAATGTATGTAAACATGGTCACAAGACCGGTGTACAAGAAGAAGGAAGTAAGCACTTCCCTTAACAAGATGAAACACATCTCCCCCTTACAAAAGAATGTATTTCTCCCCCTAACATGTAGAATCTTCAAAAGAAACCACATACTCTCCACAATTTCTCCCCATTTTTGTCATGATTGACAAAGGGTACAAGAAGCTAGAAAACTTCACTCGAGAAACATAAAGATGATCAAGGGGGTACAAAAAATCCATAAAAATGCATGAATGTAATGAAACAAAATGCTATGGATGACAAGATAATAGAAAGATGCAAAACATGTGAAAAACAATGCATGCAAGAGGATTTCGATCGATCGAGAGGTGTCGAGATGCTATCGAGCAGACCTCGATGGATCGAATAGCTATCGAGAAGCTATCGAGGATCCAAAAGAAATCTCGATCGATCCACCTAGCTGTCGAGAAGCTATCGAGATTACGATAAAGAGAAGCTGAAAAATCTCGATAGATAGCCAAGTGTCGAGGATCTGTCGAGGTTGCTTTAAAATAGTTCTTCAAGAAGGGAAAAACACAGATATGAATGCAATCAAGCATGCTACTCAACCAAGGATCCAATCAATATTATAAACCCTCAAAATCATCTCTAAAAAATAAGAATGATAAGCATTTAGATCCCAAAAACACACACACACACACTAAACACGTCTAACCAATTTTATATTTCAAAAACAAGTCAAGACAATTTAGTGAGCATACATTAACACATGTAAACCTTGTGATGGCCAAATCACATTGTACCTGCACATGTATCAAGAGTAGCAAAGAATATTGCGTATTGTGTGTGAAAAATATCGCAAGATTGCATAAGTGTATACATGTTATGACGATTTGAGATATGAGAAGATCACTTTAACTCAGACACAATCATAACTGTTTGATGGATACTATCACCTTCGAAGTACATCCTATAACTCCCACATCTCCTAGAAAACACGCTTGCAATCATATTTAAAGCATTTTGATTCTTTTTGCTTTTTATTTTCTTTGCATATTTTCTTTTAAAGCAAATCATGCGTGGGCATATAGTAGAGAAAAAAAAAATACCCAATGATGTTAAGTTTTTGACATTGCACTTTTGCTATGCCGAAGCATATAGATGTCATTGACATTGCACTTTTGCTATGTCGAAGCATACAGATGTCATTTCATGATTGGCGGGCAACAGTGGTGAGATGGTTATTTATGCCTTTCTTTTAGGATTTTCTAGTCCTTCCCGTCAAAAAGAGTGATACGAGTGTTAAGTACAAGAGATTACTTAATTTTACTCATCACAAATACGAGCCTCAAAGCTCACTTGCTAAGTTGTGCATAGAGATGCTCATCTAAGTTACAAAAGATATAAAGTTTAGAAAACTTTGTTTTAATGGCCATCCAAGGTACACAAGTACCAATGTACACATAACACACACTGTTTTTGTATTTTTTTTTTTTTTTTGTATTTTTCAATTTTTTTTTTTAGAAAAATAAAGACTAAACAATCAAATAAAAACAGACAAACAACATGAAAGTATGAAAGAAAGATGCATATGCATGAAGGCGTGATAGAAAGATGTAGATGCATGAAAGCATGATTTCAAAAACAGATAAGAAATCAAGCAAAGAGAGTCCTATTTAAGATAGAAAGAAATAAAGTAGAGGACAAACAGAAAAGACAATTAAGTTTTAGGCTCCTTTCTCACCACACAGCACGAGTCTTTGGCCGTGAAAATGAAAAGGCATGTGTCCTAATATGTCTACTAAAGGACATAGAAGAATTAGAATTCTCCTGAAATTGAGTTAAAAAGCTCAAAATTTTTAATAACTCTCCAAACAAAGGTGTAAGTTCTTGAGAGGAAACCTGTGACCGTTTGGACACTTGCTTTTGAGGATACAACTTAAAGCAATTAGGACGAATGTGTCCATAAACACCACAATGATGACAAACATTAGGTCTAACAAAAGATTTAGAATTAGCCAAATCAGTTTTAGATTTCATACCTTTATCACCTTTCTCAGATTTGGAGCATAAAGACAGTCTTTGATCCAGAAGCCATAGAAGAGGAGGGGCCGAAGGAAACAGCATATCCTAAGCCAGTCTTATCAAAACTAGGCTTTTAAGTACTCAAAACCTCATCAAGCTTTGCACTAGACATCCTCTCTATTTGAGTTCTAGCTTGACTAAGCTCTACCTCAAAATTCTTGACCTTCTCTTCTAATGAGGCGTTCTCCACAACAAGAGTCTCAACTAACCTTGTAGTCTCATCTAGTTTGACTAACAGATCAGTTTTTTCAGTTTTTACCTCATTAAGCTTTTTTCTACAAAGATGAGAAATCTTTTCAGATTTTATAAATTCAGTGCATAGCTTATCATAGGCTTCTTTAAGGGCCATTTTCTTGGGTACTTTATCATTAGAAGAGTCCTCACTGTCACTAGCACTCTCCACAATCACCTTATCGGTTGAGGCAACAAAGGCCATAACGTGACTACATTCATCCACATACTCATCAGAAGAGTCATTCTCAGTATCACTCCAAGTAGCAACCAACCCTTTATCTTTTGACTCATTGGTCTTTTCCTTCATAAGGTAGTTTGGGCACTCTATCCTCATATGACCAAAACCTTTGCATTCATGGCACTGAATGAGGGGTTTCTCACTCTTACTCTTCCTAGAGGATTTAGATTTCCTAGGAGGTTTGCCCTTATCCTTTTTCCTAAAATGAAGAAGCTTGATAATTTCATCAGTTATGAAGGTTAGATCCTCATCCTCATCATCATCTTCATCTTCATCTTTACTTTCATCTTCATCTTCAGAGTCCTCAATCTCTTCCTCTATACCTTTAAGAGCCAAGTTTTTACTCTTTCTACCTTTTCCCATTGAGCCTAATCCCATCTCATAGGTTTGAAGGTTCCCTACAAGCTCAGTCAAAGGAAGTTGATCAATGTCCTTCACTTCTTCAATGGTAGTAATCTTGGCATGGAATCTTTCAGGTAAGGACTTAAGGATTTTTCTAACAATCTTGGATTTTGCTATAGATTCTCCAAGATTGAAGGCAGAATTCATAATATCCATGAGTTTAGCATAGAACTCATCAAAGGTCTCATCCTCCTTCATCATTTTTTCTTCAAAACTACAGTGAGTCTTTGAAGCTTCATAGTCTTTACTGCCTTGGTATCTTCATAGGTGGTCTCAAGAATGGTCCACGCTTCCTTGGCAACTTCCGTGGATGATATTCTCTTGAATTTCTCATTGGTCACCTCATAAAACAAAGCATTCAAGGCCTTACTGTTGAAATTTGCCGCTATGATTGTTGCTTCATCCCAATCCATCGGCGCTTCCTTTGGCTTAATCCAGCCAACTTCAACAGCTTGCCATACCTGTTCACCTAGAGCCTGCAAAAAAACTTTCATACGAATTTTCCAGTACGCATAATTAGTTCCATCAAATAAATGAAGAATCAAAAGAGATTGTCCACGATCCATGACAACGGGGGTCAAGCAACAAAGCACGTAGCAGGACCAGACAAACCTACAGGCAACGACAAACGCATGAACGCTAGAAAAGCAATGGACTTATATGGGGAGTGGAGCACGCACGAGGCTTAAGCACCACCTACTTGTACCCAGCCAATACAGGGGAGGTGGGCCATGGGTCAGAGGTAAGAGAGGGTGTGGTCTGGCGGTGGGGAGAAGGGGGAGCCTATTCTAGGGTTCCCGCTCAAACTCTTTTGGAGAAAATGTCCTGCTGGGATGAAATACCACCCAAAAGAGGCAAGCATGAGTTGGAATCACTAGGTGCATGCTATAAGAGTTAGTAAGAGAGTGTCGAGGGTTCTTTTTATGTTTATTGTACCTTAGACACGCGTCTTGATGTTATTAGACAACGCTTAGTCTAGGCTTTTTCTAAGAAGGAAGTTGGGCTTGGCGCTCCGCGGAATGGGCTCCAAAGTACCATTCTGCCGCTGCCAGTTTGTGCGCAAGTGTTGAGTCCAAGTCCAAGGGAAGACGCTGTAAAGTGGGCTATTCATTTGTTTCTGCCGCATAAGGAACTTTTCTTCAGTTTCTGCCACAGGACTGACTTTTCTGCTATGCTTTGAAACTTTCTGCTGTGCAATAAAATCTTCTGTTGCGCAGTAAAACTTTCTGCTATGCAGTAAAGTTTTCTGTTGTGCAGTAAAATTTTCTGCTGTGCAGTAATACTTCTACTGTGCAGTAAAACCTTATGCGATAAAGCTTTCTACTGCGTAGTAAAGCTTTCTACTGTGTAGTAACACCTTCTGCTGTGCAGTAAAGCTTTCTGCACTTTTCTGCAACGTGGATGACTACTCTTCATTTTTTACTGCAGAAATACTTTTCTACTTCTTGCACATAAACAAATCTAAAACCCAAAAAAAAATACTCATCAAACAAATGTTAGTTTAAATGGGTTAGCATATTCTCAAATATACATACATATATTCGTAAATACACTTATACGTATTCACATATACATATATAAAATATATTTTTTCAGAACATGAGATACAATGTATACATGTGCTTATGACAGAATAATTATTAGTTCGTGTCAAAAGTAAAACACGTAATAATAAAGAAATAAGAAAGTTTCAGTAGAAAAAGTTTAGCTAGTATAATAGCTAACACAGTAAATCTAATAAAAAGGTGTTATAGTAGGTACAACAAGTAAAGATACCACAACAGGACAACTGATGCAGCGAACGTAATAAAAACATGCTACAACAGAATAACTAAATACAACAAATATAAGTTATAACGAGTGAAATCAAATATATTTGCAATCAAAATCAAGTATTGAATCTTTCCATAGAATAAGTAAACCAAGAAAGAACCCAAACCTCAACTTGAACAACCTTGTCATAAGCTTTTGCCATCAAAGTTGTGCATTTTGAAGAATATGCCTAAATGGCTACTAGCTATTACTTTTGGGGACTTCAAAGAGTGAGTTTGTTAAGAGGGAGGAAAAAAAATGGTCTATTGATGCATGCCCCTATTCCTGCCGTGTTTTCTCTCTTCTTTTTACCACTTTCTTTCTTTCTTTCTCTCCGTTCTTTTTACTCTTAGTTGCTTACTACTCTCTTGCCATGGATTGTTCCCCCTTTGGTCTTTTCTTTTCTTGGATCCCTCTCTCTAGGTGTCTCTCTCTTTCTAAGTGCCTCCCTTAGGTGCTTCCCCCCTTTCATCCATGGATACCTCCTCCTTTTATAGTGAACTGATTCAATGAGATTTCTCCCTTTTACCCCTAAGGATTCATCAACTGTTTTTGGCTTGTTGTGGGCATTCCTTCAGGACTGCCCACCAACCCATTGGTTGCCTAGCCACTACCTCTGCTCAGAATACGTTTGCTACACCATTACTCATTTCGTGACAAAATTCCATTTTGTTTGTTCTTACTGTATACCTCTACCTCTAGGTTCAAATGGATAAGGATTGGGCTACCTCACTACCTAGCTCTATGGCATGCATCAGATGGTCCCAACCATCTACTACTACTTTTGGGTAAGATACCATCCCAAGAGGGTATATTTTCAAAAGAAGTTACGGCTGGAAACCAAATATAGACCCCCTTTTCCCCTCACCACCAAACCATACCCTCTGAATCCCTTTGACTGTGGGCCCACCACCCTTGTATTGGCTGGGTACAAGTTGGTGGTGCTCCGGCCCTTGTGTGCCTGCTCCACTATCTTCTTTTTTTTGTCTTCTTTCGTTCCCACGTCGTTTCTGTCGTAGCAGATTAGTTTTGTTTCGTTCTGTTGTGTGTTTTTGTCTTATTTCTTCATGTGTTTCCTACTGTGTTTGTCATTTCCTTTGGTTTGGCTTTTCTTTCCTTCACGCAATTCCTGCTGCTGACACTTCCTACTATTCCTTGTTTTTTTTCATCGTGCTTTTTCATATTAGTTTTCACGCCTATCTTTTTGTACAAAAGGATTTGGGCCTTTGTGGGCCAAATAATGTTGACTGGATCAAAAGGGTCTTGGGCTCAATTTGTCTTTATCTGTCGAGGCCATTCTCTTAGAGAACTGTATTCTGCGGCAAAGCTGTATTCTGCCGCAAATCGCTTTCCTTTGCATTTCTTTCTTTGGACCTCTCTTGCTCTTTGGTCTTCTTGGCAGGCCTTTGGGCCTTGCTTTTCATTGGGCTTTCCTCCGTATGGGCTTTTGGGTACGGATTCAAAAAATGGGCATCAACAAAGAGAAACCCAGCCCTTATTCGGATGAGAATGCCAAGAGAAGTAAGAAAACAAAACAAAACTACTTTTGTCTGGGAATGAAGCGTGGTGCGGCCAACACAAGGTAGTGGTGATGGCTAGGCAGGCAGCAGACCAATGGGCAGTCTAGGAATGACACCCACAACAAGTCAAAAGTAGTTGAGGGGTAAAAATGGTAAATTTTATCATGGCAAGCAGTATAAAAAGGCCTTAGCTATGCATAGTAAGGAACAACAAGAAAAGATAGGAGAAATTACTGAAAACAAAGAAGTAGAGGAAACAAAGAAAACAAAGAAGACAAACAAAGAAAACTAAATAATTGAGAGTGAGTAAAAAAATAAGAGTGATAGGAATGAAAGAGCATGCACCAGTAGGCTACCCATTTCTCTCCCTCTTAATAGCCCACTTTCTGACAAGTTAAGAATTTGAAGTTAAGCCACCTAGGCCCGTTCTCCAAAGTGAGCAATTTCTATAATAGGATTCCCTTGTGAGGTTTCCCACATTGGAGATTGGTTCTCTTCGTGGACTTGACTTTGCCAAGGATCCAAGCTTAGCAGACTAATTCTCTTCCTTCTTTTGTTATGATTGTTCAAGGACTAACGCATTTTTCTTGTTATTAATTTACTCTTTCCATACTTACATTATCGTATTTTCCTTTTGTAAAAATGTTTGAGCATCATCTTTGTTAGTAGCAAGTGCTTTATTTAAAACATTTTAGTTATCCTACCGTATTATGTTTCTTTTGCTATAACGCTTTTTGTGACAGTATTTCCTGCTATGGACCCGTGACTCCATCAAGATTCCTACCAGAGGTTCTAACTTGCGCACAAGCTAGCTTAAGGTGAGTTTCAATTAAGCTAGTCTTGACTCTCTTATCCCAGAATCATTGGGCCGCAGTACGGCAGGAGCAGCCTAGCCTAGCACATAAAAAGGCCCACCACAACCTTTGCTCAGCTTTAAAAAAAAAAAAATATTGGGGTTTGCTTTACTTTTATAGTGTTCATGATTAACTTCGCAAATTTGGAGATAAATTATCAATGTTTAAGTTTGAGTTAAAGTTAAAGTTAGACTTGTTAGAGAGATAGAGTTTCACTCCTTGTTAAATTTGGATTAAATAAAAATAATTTTGTTTTTAAAAAAATGATATTGATGAGTTTGAATTTAAGTTGAACTTGTTAGAGAGATAGAGATTTTATTTAAATAAAATGATAATTTTATTTAAATATTGTGCTAACATGAAAAATTGTGAGAGGTTCAGAAGTTTCAGTTATATATATATATATATA
>JARYZH020003407.1:0-11069 GCA_030021035.2 Notholithocarpus densiflorus | reverse complement strand
GCAACAACACTGAGGACAAATTCAGCCATATTTTCTTCCTTGCTCAGCACAAGAGAAAAAGTGTTAATGAAGAGGTTTGCAAAGTATAGAGTATGTTTCTGTGAGAAATAAACGACTGCTTTATGTCAATCACTGGGTCCCACAAAAATTTATTGCAGAGCAGGTGTTCAGAACGGCAATTTTGCCTGACCAGATGCGTGAAGATCGGTGAATATGAAGCAGATCTGAAAAATAAACCAACAACAAAGGGTAAAAAATATTTGTTAGCAATTTCCTTATGTGAAGTAGTAGAGAGAGAGATGATCAAACTTATAAAATGAGAACCAGCTTCGGCAAAGAAAAAATAAAACCGGACCCAGATGCGTGAAGAACAGAGCAATATTAGCAAACTTTTCTCACCTTTCGGAAGCTGAACAGAGCAATATGTGAAAGTGAAGAGAGGAAATGAGAGTGAATGAGGTGATTGCATTAAAGCTGAAATTGGAATAGTGCATGTGACCATTGGCTCCATAAGTTCTCTGCACTTTCTCTGCATGGATGGGACTTGACCTTCGGCTGGGACCCACTTGACTTTAGTTAATTACAACTTTGCCACCATCACCCATCTCTCGTGATCCGGAAACCGTGAAAATGTATTTTCGTTTTCTAAAAGTAGGTAATGAGTAATGAGAATTTAATAATGGGTGATGAAAATTAAACAAACTAAACATGCCCTATACAGATATCTATAGCGGTGGGGCTAGATAAACATCTGTATGACAATAATTTCCTTCTTAATTTTTGCTATTGTGATTATTACTTATTCCTCTTCAAATATTAATTTGTCTTCACATTATTTGTGTCAACTGGCTAATGCAATATTTGATTAATATGCCTTCAAATAATGTCATAAAATTTAAGTTGTATCTTAAATTTTGATGACTTTACTTGTATTGACTTTTTATATGAAGGAAGCAACTACGATATTATCATATATCGACAAGTAGGACCAATATTTCTCAATTGATAGAATAAGGAGGCCCACTCACCGAAAGACTCCATTATTAGAAGAAGAAGGACAACCACTCAGCCGAATGAAGCTTGAATGAAATGGGGTGCAGTTTTCAAAATTTTACATGTGAACATGAGAATTGAGAACTTAATGGATGCCATGCTCATGAACGTTGATACTACCATTGAAGTTGCTTTCAATTTTGAATAGGCCTGACAAGTTTGACTCATTAAATTAACGTGGTAATGACTCATATTTTTGGTAGAATTATTCAATGTGAAAAGGGAAGTAAACCACCACTTCATTTGTTACCTTCTTTTTTTTTAATTGATCTCGAAATTTTTTTTTTTTTTCCTTTTGAGTTATCTGTCAACTCAAAAGTTATGTTTAGTTAACTTAGTTATTTTAGTGATAAAATGTAAATTACATTTTTAAATTTTTGTATTTTTTAATTTTACAGTTAAATTTTGTTTGGATAAATAGTTCATCCGTCTATATTTTTCGTTAAGTGCCACATAAGTTGTCATGCATGTTTAGTTTGTCTAATAAAACGATATCATGTCATTTTTATAGCCTGAATTTTTTAAAATAACTAAAAAAATTTAAAACAAAAATAAATTACAATAAAACCAAAACAAAACAAAACAAAAATATTTGAAAATGATATGACATCATTTTATTAAATGAACAAAATATGCATGACAAATGTATGTAACACTAAATGAAAATTATGTATTAATGAACTACTGAAGCAAAAAGAATAAAACTTTAAAATGTAAAATTCAAATAAACTTCTAGTGTAAAATCCAAAAAGACTCAAATTTTTAAAAATGTAGTTTAAACTTTAGTCTATAAAATATAAATAAACATGTTAGTTGTCAATTTATGACGTTTAACTTTTAAGAACTACTTTCTCCCCAAAAAAAACTTTTAAGAACTATAAAAGGTTTAAGGACAATATTTTTCATCAATTACAAGTTATGTTCAGAATAATTGACAAATGTGCTGAGTAAATCCAATAAAAAATTGACAATTGTGCTATTTATCAACAATATTCAACAAACTTTAGGGAATTCTAGCATTTTGCCCTTATTTTTAAAAAAATTTAGCAATATGTCCATGTTTTGAAACTATTTAGGTTCATATCCCTGTTTTGAAACTCGATTTTGAGAAAATCGAGTTTCAATATAAAACTCGATTAGTTTAAAATCGAGTTATGCCAAATGAAACTTTAAAAAAAAAATTGTGGAACTCAAGTTTGAGTTCCATTCAAAGAACTTGAGTTCATCCTTTCAAAGAACTCGAGTTTCAAAATTTTTTTTTTTTTTTTTTAAGTTTGATTGTCTCATACTCGATTAGTAGAAAATTGAGTTTTATATTGAAATTCAATTTTAAAAAAATCGAATTTCAAAATAAAGACATGAAGTTATATAGTTTCAAAACAGAGATATATTACTAAATTTTAAAAAAATAAAGACAAAACGGTAGAATCTCCCAAACCTTACGTGTACTTGGTTTGCTATTCTTTTCTTTATAGGCTTCTGAAGAAGATATATGGCCCGTCGATGTCGTGTCTCTTTCATCCTTGTGTGAACCGCAGGAA
Source organism: Notholithocarpus densiflorus (assembly GCA_030021035.2). Taxonomy (NCBI): domain Eukaryota; kingdom Viridiplantae; phylum Streptophyta; class Magnoliopsida; order Fagales; family Fagaceae; genus Notholithocarpus; species Notholithocarpus densiflorus. The sequence continues at coordinate 8,475 of JARYZH020003407.1, read as the reverse complement.
AAAGAAAAACAATAAGGCTGTGTTTGGTTGATGTAAAATATTTTCCGGAAAATAAATATTTTCCGGAAATGCTATTTTCAGGAAAGGAAAATATTTTCAAGTGTTTGGTTGCATTCCAAAAAATGGTTTGGAAAATATTTTCCAGTGTTTGGTTGTGTTGCTGAAAATAATATAGAAAACACATTTTCTTCATTTTCCTCACATTTTCTCACATTTTCTTAGCTTCCAAACAAATATATAATACCATTTCTCAATAAATAAACACAGAAACAAAACTCAACAAAAAAAAATTCATCAAGGCGTGATCTGGGGTGCGATCCATCGGTGCGATCATCGGTGTGATGCGATTCTGGGGTGCGATCTCGGCGAAGTCGAAGGCATGAGAGAAGAAGGATGAGAGAGAGGCGACTGGGTTCAACGAGAGGCGAGATCGCGCAACGAGAGGCGAGATCGCGCGGCGCGGTGCTGCGATCGCGATCGGCGCGGTGTTGCGATCTCGATCGGCGAGAGAGTGATGGACGATCAAGCAGATCGGCGACGATCAGACCTGGTTCAAAAGGGAGAGGGAGATCGAGAACGAGATCGGTAATGACGGCGTCGATCAGCTTTGGGTCGAGAACGAGAACGAGAACAACGGCGCAGATGATCTCGGCGGGACGATCTCGGCGGCGCGAACTCGACGGCATAATCTCGCCGGCGCGTCTGGGCTCTGGGTTCACCGGCGTCGAAGGCTCTTCTCTCTCTCTCTCTCTCTCTCTCTCTCTCTCTCTCTCTCTCTCTCTCTCTCTTTGCGCATCTGACCCGGAAATGGTTTGAAGTGAAAATTTTCACTTCAAACCATTTCCGGGGTCAAAGCCTCATTTTACACGGTCAACTTCAAATAACTTCCGGAAAATTAATTTTCCATGCGCAACCAAACACCCGCATTTACGGAAAAGCATTTCCGGAAGTGATTTGAAGCCAAAACAAACACAGCCTAAGTTTCGGGCAGTATGTCAGTTTGACTCAAAACATATTCAATGAATGTCATATGTTAAAAACTTGAATATTGTGTGTAAAAATTGCTCATCAACAAGTGTATAAAAACATATTTCAATAATAAACTTCTCAAAAAAAAATATTTCAATAATAAAAAGAAAAGGAGGAAAAAAAATTCTTTTATTGTTTATTGATTTATAAAGGAACCGTGAAAATAGGAAAAGGAAAGGGACAAACATTGCATTTAAGTTGGCCCCCCCACAGTTCCTAAAAAAAAAAAAAAAAAGTTGGCCCCACCTCTTGCAGTTGCAGGCTTGCAGCGTGGAGGAAAACGAAGAAATTGCATTCTGCATTAGAGCATCCACAGCAGTGGAGCTAAAAATTTAGCTTTTTAGCTTCACCAAAAGTTACTTTATCTATTTTACCTACACACATGCTGCAGCAGTGGATCTATTTTAACTTTCAACACAATAAAATAATATAAACATCATAATAAAATAATATATCTACTACAATAAAATAATATATCAACTACAATAAACAACAATCACAACCACCTGCAATTGCCACCGCTACCGCCACCGCCACTGCTACCGCCGCCGCCACTGCCACCGACCCTTCTACTGCCACCGTCGTCACCGCTGCCGCCGACGACTTTACGTAACTCTGTCTCTACTAACTCTATAAAATTAGAAAAAAAAAAAGTGTGAACTTTCCTGCACACAAAAAATTCCCAAAGAAACATTTACATCAACACATTAGAAACAACAAATATAAACTTCCCTGCAACCAGAAAATTCCCAAAACAATTTTCAACATGACATTTATTGTAATAAATTAGAATCAACAAACAAAAAATCAGCAAGAAGCAAAAACAGAAACCAAAAAAATGTAGCCTTCCTGCACACAAAAAATTCCCAAACTAACATTTACACCAATACATTAAAAACAAGAACATAAATTCTCTGCAAACAGAAAATTCCCAATACATTCCAATTCTTTACAAATTATCATTACAACCAACAAATATAAATTCCCTGCAAACAAAAAATTCCCAACTGACATGAAAAATTTATCATTCCAATTACCCAAATAAAAAATCCCAAGCATTACATGATGAAGAAGACAGAGACAACTCACCTGATCAGCAAGCAAGCTTCGGACTTGGTGGGTCAGACAGAATAGAAGAGAGGCCGAGCTGGATCAGAGAGGCCGAGATGGGTCAGACAGAAGAGAAGGCGAAACGGGTTGGTGTGGGTCAGTTTTGGACTTGGGGCTTAGGGCTTAGGTCGACTTGGGACTTGGGCGGCGTGGGTCTGAGCGATCGGGGGCTTGAGACGGCTGGGTCAAGCCGGCTGCGGTGAATGAGGGAGCTTGAGAGAGTGATGGTGAGAGAGGAGAGTGACGGTGATTTTGAGAGCGGCTTAGGACGGCTGGTCGGGCCGGCGACGGTGAATGAGGGAGCTTGAGAGAGTGACGGTGAGAGAGGAGAGTGACTGAGAGAGGATGAGAGCTTGAGAGAGTTTTGGGGAGAGGATGAGTTCAGAGAGTTCAGAGAGATGAAAGGAGATGAGTTCAGAGAGAGATGAGAGAGAGGCACGGTGTGAAAGAATGAATAAAAAAAGAAGCCAGCAGAATAAAAAATTATATATATTTTTTGCTAATGGCTACAGTGCACATCTATATATAGATGTGCACTGTAGCAAATCAGCAAAAAAAAATAACTATAGCTCCACTGCTGGAGCTTGTTTTTTGTGTATAGGGAGTTAAAATATACCAATATAGCTTTTTAGCACCACTGCTGTGAGTGCTCTTACATAGGTGACAGCATAATTGAATGGGTGGTTGATCCGGCTGTAAAGCATTTATCAAAAGGCGTACAACACAATAATGTGATGTGATCTAGCTGGAAATCAATAAATGTTTAGTTGGGAGTTGGAATCGTTTCGTATTGAAATGAAGTTTCAGCAGCAAGTTTAACAGACTTGTCTTCATTTAATGATAAAAATTAATTATTGAGAGCCACATTAAAACTATTTTTCAAAAAAAGAATTTTTGTGATATAGAATTTTAACTTTTTTTTTTTTGGTATAAAGAATTTTAACTTAATAGTATAATAAGTTAAAATTCTAGAGTTTATAGGTGATGTACTTTTAAGTCCTGCAATCAAATTCAAACATAACTGTATTGACCCGTACAAATACAAATAAAGATACTTTTTTCCCAAAGAGAACTAAAGTTAATACTGTGAATTTAAATTTAATTAAAAAAAAAACCTAAGGAATTGGAATTGTACTGGCATGTCAAGTGATTAGAAATGTCATCCTTTTTTGAATGTCCTGTTAGTAATGGCTCATTTAAGTTTGTCTTGAGAGGAAAGTGATGCGGTAGTCTGGTGTCCCAGTGGAATGTGCTGAAACTTTGAGAGCCTGTTTAGTAAGAGATTTTTAATAACGTTGTTTAAATGTTATGAAAATATGTGTGGGTGATAAAATATTATAGAAATACGTATTGTAGTGTTTAAACAATGAAAACTGTTGTTTAAACAACGTTACCAAATAGACTTTGAGTTTCTCATTTGCCCAACTAGTGTTTTTCCTTCATCTGAGGTGAGCTTTGAGTAAGTACCCCCCTCCCCCCCCCAAAAAAAAAAAAAAAAACCACGGCCATCAGCGCATCACACGATGCCCCCTTGAGAATTACAATTATGATTTAGATCCCAAGTTTTAACTATTAATGTTGGTTTTAAGCTAATTGCACAATTTAGAGTTCATTTGTTTAAGTGATTAGCCAATTAACACTAGCATGCATGGATTACCACAAAAAATCTACCTTTGTATTTCCCGACTCCAACATTTGAAACCTCAACCCAATTACGAATAGACCTACAAAATACAAATTTAAAGACAATGAAGTGTTTAATTACATGAAAACTTTGGCACGGAATATGTTAACACATTAAGATCCTAACACCCTCATTTTGAAAAATCCACCTACCTATCACAAAGAGAGTTTGATTTGAGGAAGTGAAAGATAGACCTTGCTGAATTGTGAGAAAAAAGAGAGAGAATTGTTATCAGCTAATCATCAGTATGGCAACACTATCGCTCCTATGATTGACACGAACAAGTCAAATTTGAAAGGGAGAGGAGAGTGAACAATTTGAGTGGATGGATGAATTGGAAAATCAATTAATAATATTAATTTTTTTCATTATTTTTAATGTTAGTTTGCAAGTGATAATATTAGTTCCTTACTTCCTTAACAGTAACAAAATCTTAACTTATTAATAATAGGTTTGTTAGTGTCAACATAATTTATTTATTCTATTTAATTTTTTTTTTTATGAAGTGAAAATTTAAAAACCTAAAAAATTGAAGATTTTTTGAGAAATTCTTTAGAACAATCTTATGTACTCAAGTACCAATAAATTGTACACTTATCTTGCAATTTAATGTGAATGACATTGTTCAGGTGGGAATTCATCAACAGATGGAGAAATTAACCAAAATCTACCTAAGGTCTTGATATTATATAAGTCCTTTAAATCTGGAGAGTGATTTTTTTTTTGAGAAGAAAATCAGCATACGTTTTATTAGAACTCTACTTAAATTATATACTTTTGGATTAGGTTTTCAACCTTTGGAGGGTCTCTTCTAGTTTTAGCCAATAATGAAAATCATCTACCTGTCGTGCATATCTTGCTAAAAAAATGTGCTATCTCATTCCCTTTCCTTCTAACATTGCTACCTCACCCCAATTTCTGTGAGAAATAGACGACTTGGTGGGGCTAGATAAACATCTGAATGACAATAATTTCTTTCTTAACTTTCGCTATAGTGATTATTAATTTTTGCTCTTCAAATATTAGTTTGTCTTCACATTATTTGTGTCAACTGACTAATGCAATATTTGATTAATATGCCTTAAAATATTGTCGTAAAATTTAAGTTCCATTTTAAATTTTGATGACTTGACTTGTATTTACTTTTTAAATTAATGAAGCAACCACGGTATTTCCATGTATTGACTAATATTTTCTGTGGAATTGTTTATATGAAAAGTGAAGTTTGGAGGGCGTTTCCATGTCTTTTCCTTTTTCTCTCTCCTAATTGTTCTTTCTTTACCTCAAAATGATTAGGACCAATAATTATCAATTGATAGAACAAGCAGGTCCACAACTCACTGAAAGAAGCTTGGATTACTAAATATTAAAAAAAAAAAATGTTTTCAAATATTTTTTTTAAGACCCCAGGTCTTTAAGAAGATCAACCATGTTCCTTTTATTCCTAGTAAAGAGCTTTTATTTTTATTTTTATTTTTAATAACAAAACAAGTCCATTTATTTTATGCTTTGTTTCCCTCCTTGTAATTTATACAAGTCCACAACTTGGTTCCCAAATCTATATTGGTATCAATTTAGTCTTTTAGTTTAAATTAAACAATTTCAACATTATAGTTTCACATTCTTTTAAGTTTGATCCTTTGTAACATTATGGAGGATTCATTTAAACAATGTGTTATAATCTTAAGTGAAGAGTCTGGTTTGAGTGGATTGTGAACTTTCCTAATTGATTGCTTATGGTTTCCTGGTATTGATTTTTACAGGCATGGATGAAATCTTTAACCTCAAAGCAAAGAAATTTTTTCAGTTTTCTACAAGTCATAAAGGACTTCTGCAATTCATTTTTGTCCTGTTTGGGAGTCTAGCGTGTATGTTTTGAACATGTGTCAAGTGGTCATTTAAAGTATTTTTTTACCATTATCAATGGTGGTTCTTTGTGTAAATAATGAAATCCAATCACAAATTGACAAATATGCAAGTTGTGATGAAATGTTTGTTCATGGAAGAAGTAATTGTTTATTCATGGGCCAGCTTCAATCGCTCTAATTTGTGCTTCAATCCTAGCCCTTTCTAGTTTCTAAAAGTAAAATTCATAATCTTCAATAATATATGACAAAGTGCTTCTTGCACGTAACTCTCAAAGCTAGATTTTTTTTTTTTGAGAAACAAAGCAAATGAACATTAATTCACTGAAGTCAAAAACAATATGGTGAATTTTACTTTTGGATGATTTTGGTGGTTCTTTTAAAAAAAAAATTATAAGCAAAGAGGTGTCCAAAAGGTGAATTTATCTTGATATTCACATGGGTTGCATAGCAGTATCTCAGCTCATAAAGAAATCTCAAGTGGCAGACTGGCAGGCATCTTAAATAGGTTCTTGGAGTGGCTTCGAGGGTATGTTTGAAAAAGAATACTTGGTCTTCATTAGAAAATTGATGACTTAAAAGAGAAATTATTTGAAACATTTTTCCACCTTAAAAGGAATAATGAATATTTAAGAACCCAATTAGATGATATCATAAATGGATATTCTTTGCTGTAAAAAATGAATTGTTTTGATTGTGGCGCATACACACGACAGCTTTTTTCTCTTTTCTAAAACGCAATCATCGCGAAGCATGTTCAAACCTTTCATATCTAGACTAATAATATATTTTCCTTAGAATTGTTAATGTGAAAAGGGAAGTTTCCATGTCTTTTCCTTTTCTTTTCTCTCTCCTAATGCTGCTGTTTTTTCCTTGAAAATTACTAAAAGTTAGAACAAGTAGGACCAACGCTTGCAGAAAGAAGATGGGTTTTTTTTTTGTATTTCTAAAGTAGGAGGTCCACCACTAGCCGAAAGACTCCAATTATTAGAAGCAGCAGGACACCTACCACCACATAATTTAAAAATAAAAAATAAAAAGTAGGACCAACATGAAGAAGATGGATTTTGGACTGGATCTGGACGTGTCATTTTTATCCCCTAAATAATACTTCTAGAAAGATATATAGAGATGAAAAAAGGTCCAATCCAATTACAAAACCAGCCCGCTAGACTAAATTATAGGCCATTCTATCCCAACACTCTTTTTATAATTGATAGTGTCTCAAATCTTGGGTTTGGGTTACGGCATGGGTTGCGCACCCTTCAAGGTCTAAATCTAGTAAGCAAGGCTATGATATCATGATCATGATATCATGATCAATTATATTTTTAAGGCAATGACAACCATTCATCACTCTTCAAATCAAACATCTAACACCTCATTCCATCACAAAATAGATAACAAAAGTTTCATTTTTCCAAGTTGGAGTAGCTCTTTAATCCTCATTTCTAAAATCCAAATTATATTATGACTGCTAATGATCTACATGAATTGGTAAACATCAAAACTAAGCCCGATCTGCCAATGTCCTCTTTGATGGACTAACATAGAGAACTGCATGAAAGGAGATAACCCAATCATTGATACGGGGCAAAAAAAAGAAAGTTGAATAATAACAGTAAAATAACAAGTCATCCTTTAAAGTACCATCGTTTCCAAGGATGAAGGCAATACCATACTTATTTTTCAACTGCCCATTGACGTATTCTTCTGTTTGCTCCATTGCTATATTCATATACCCATCTAGACATGCAAGAATACCTACACATGAACATTTAAAGGCATCATAATAGCCTATGAGTGCATCTTTTCATGGTGCATGCAGAACTAAACAAAGTAGGGCACACCAACCATCACTAGAGGTCTGATTCAACCCATTAGCAGTATATTCTATCATTCGACAGAAATTATTATTATTATTATTATTATTATTGAGAAGCAAAAGTGGGGTTAGACACAAATCAATGAATAAAATTTAATTACTTATCACCACGGTATAAACCTAGCCTCCCCTTGATGCAGGAATATATCGCGTAACATGGATGATGATGACATGGCAAGGTGACGGGCACGAGTAAGTGACATAGCACAAGGCCAGCCATGCCTAATGGCCAAATTTCAAGTGTCATGTCACGTCACAAGTTATGCAGTATATATAAGGGAAGGATACCTCCTCTATATGTAAACTATGTGATAGATGGTAATTGTGTCAATAGTGGGGAAATCGATAAATTTAAAATCAACCATGCATTCAAAGCTGTAAAAATACAAAATAATTACAGCTTGCAAAATGAAGGAGGTACCAGTTAATGCCTAAGAAGAAGTACTTAGAAAAAGGCAGCAATTTCTTTCCAAAGAAAAGAAATATTGAAGGAGATACCAGTCAGAGAGAGAATAATTGAAATATTAAAAAAAAGATGGTCATTATAACTACATAAGAAAAATAAAACATAAAACACCTCTCTCAAATGAGAAAAGTGACCAAACTCTTTCATTTTTATGTAGAAAAATTTAAAATATTAACTGGCCAGTCCATATTAAAAAAAAAGAAAAAAGAAAAAGAAAAAGAGATTTCCTGTAGAATTGGAGTTATTAAGAATCCCTCAATGGGAAGAATGTTTGCTACAAGGCAAATTACGCTTCCATCAAGAACTAGCCACACATACACAAACAGAGATTAGAAACACTACTTCACAAGTAAGAAATAGGGAGACTGACCTCGATAATCTACTCCAGAATTTAGTTTAACAACAACAGGTCGCCCACAAATTGATTTGAGGAAAT
>JARYZH020003406.1:0-11075 GCA_030021035.2 Notholithocarpus densiflorus | reverse complement strand
ACTCACACAGAGGGGCAAATTTTTTTTTTGAGGTGGGTCACATACACTTGATCTTAAGGTGGGTCACAGACACAAACTTTACAACCCACTACCCATTTATAATTGATAAAGTTTAAAATATATCCATTGCATGTTGTGTGTAGTACATATCAGAAAATTAGAGGAAAGACTCAAAGACAGGAGACTACTGTACAGAATAGTAGAACCATTATGTATCCATTGTGTGTTTGAGTCACCACCACGAAATTCTCATGCCCAACCAATCGACCCACATCACAAACCAAAAACGGCCACCTAAGCCATAGTGAGACTTGAAAAAAAAACTTTAACAAAGTTCTTAACATATCTTTTTTCTTATTTTTTTTCATATATATAAAAGAATAAAAATTTTCAATTCCTCCCATAAAAATTTTTCTAAAATAAATGATTAATATATGCTTATATTTAACCTGTCCCTGTATAATTTGCATTGGGCACTTATTTTTTGGGTCTATGCTTTAAAACAAGTTGCCCCGACCATATTTAGTGTATCTCATAACAGTCTCACTTTGATTATGGAGTTCTTGTCCACCTCATTATGACCAGGGGTATTATGGGATTAAAAAAGAAAAAGGGAAAGACGGTCATGGGATTTTTCTTTTCGGGAAAGTGGGAAAAATAAAATAGGGCATACTAATTTGCTGCGTTTGTCTCAAGGCATTGTAATAAATATTAAATAGGGCCCACATTGCCAGTCTGCCATATCCATGTGAACACGAACCATTTTTTTTTTTTTTTGAAATATGGTTTTATAATAATTTTATAACCCATTTTAAGTATTGAGCTAAAAAGTAATTTTAATGATAAGTAAAATTAATAATCATATCATATAGTGTGTAAAATTTTTTTATATTATATTAACGTATTGTAAGTGTTCATGAATCGTACGATATAGTATGTGTATTTTATGAATCATATCGTAAAATTATACGTATCATACGATACATAAATAAATACTTTAAAATGAGATTTTTTGTTCAAATTTATACTTTTATTTAAATCTAATAATTTGTTAGACTTGTTTTTAACAGAAAATTATTAGGATACTTAATTTAGCTTAATAAAATAACATATTCATAATTTTTTTTTTCCTTTCTTTCTCCTACAAAATTTGGACTATACAGTACACACTTACACTTTACTTTAATATTTACAAATATATTTTCTATACTATGAATAAGATATTAATTGACAATATAATTATTTTTTATTTTTTTAATTATTGTTATAAGTCCAATAAACTAGAATGCCAATGAAAACTCGAAATTGTGTGAAAACACAAGAGCTTATTTAGACCCTCAATTAAAAATTATGGCTAGATCGCTTTTACTCTAACTTATCTAAGTGCGGAAATAAGAGTAAATGAAGCGCAAATAACCGATACTACTCTAGTGCATAAATATAACCAACAAACAATAAAAGTAAAGCACAAAAATAAGGGAAGAGAAATGCAAACACAAGACAATACGACGATGTGTTATCGAAGAGGAAACTAAAGAACTCGGTGAAAAACCTCTCCGCCGCCCTCCAAGCGGTAAATCAATCCACTAGACAATAAGTTGGGATACATGAATAGCAAGAGACCCTCCAAACCTAATCTACCCAATGTACCTAAGCCCCTCCAAGCTCCTACACCAACAAGGCTTCTCGAAACCGTGTCTTGTCTAGCTTTCCGAATCCCGCAATACGCCCGATTGCATCCGCCAAACCTCACTGGTTTCTTTTGGCAAATCCCCAAAACTTTCCAACCTTCAAAACACTCTCTACACTCTGAATAGGTGTGGGTTGTGTTTGAGAACAAATTTCTTCTCAAGATATGACAATGGGAGAGGGAAGGAGAAGAGGTTAGAATGATTTATTACTAAGGATGAGTAGCTCTCTCTCAAAAAGATGGGTGTGTGTGTTGTAGAAAACTTATCTCGGGTTTTTCTCTCTAAATGGCCTCCTTTTCTTTTGTGGGTAATGAGGGTATATATAGTATGGGTGAAGGGTAAAAAAGTCACACTTAAAAATCCTTCATGCAGAGAGTCTCGCGGGTATCTCGCGGGAAGGCCTTACCCGCGAAATACTCACGAAATTGACAGTCTAGCATAACTCTTCAGCTTTCAATCATGTGCTTCTCACATACCCTTTTCGCGGGAACCCTTCTTGCGAGCTAGTCGCTAAATGCACTAATCTTCATTTCATGCTCGATTTTCACCAACTTAATATTAAACCCAATACAATAAAATCCCACAAAATATAAGGAACAAAATTAAAACAATTACAACGCTTTTTTTCATGGAATAAAGGCAATATAAAATATAGTTGTAAATCACAACTTTATAATCTCCCCATTTGGCTATTCCGTGACAAAACACCCTATAACAGACTCTAGACTTAAACGTGAGTTTGGAAATAATGGCAAAACTCACTCACACCTAAATCTAGAAGTTGTGATAAACTTGGAACATAATACCTATAACCTGAAACACTTGCACAAAACGCATTAGACTCTCAAGGCAAATCAAGTGATAAAAGGACAAGTATAATGTAACAAGTAAAATACGATCAAGTAAACATGATGTGAAACATATGAGCAACTTGATCATACACAATATAGTCATATGGAAATAACTACAATGATCATATAGCAAAGCAAATGATCATCCGAATATGCAACCAATACAGCACAATAGCATAAGGATGTATACATGTCCAACACCTAAATACGATGCGATGAGAGTAACAAAGCATAGATACTAAACACAACTCAAAACACCATAAAACAACGAGAAAACAAGTATAAAGTAAAACAATATTTTCTCATAAAAAAAATGTCTTCTCCCCCTTAGTATATGCATCTCCCCTATGGCTTTCTCCCCCTACGAATGTGCACGAGGTAGAATTTCTCCCACTAAGATTGTGTACATGAGTCATATAGAAATGAGGAAACACACTGGTATACTCTCCGGTATACTCTCCTCCTTTTTGTCACGAATAGAAAAATGAATCAAGAGAAATGAGGGAAAGAAAATAAGATATGAACAAGGATAAGATGCATGAGTGGTGCAAGATGAATAAGAAAATGAATCTCAAACGAAAGACAAAAACACCAAAAAATGCTACAAAGCATAAAGTAAACATGACATGCTAAGCATGATGAAACAAAGTATAGACTAAGGCATGACATAGACACAAGAACATGTTATATGTGCTAAAAGATTTAAAAGACTTAACTAACATGAGTGAATGCAAAAACATGTCAAGTGTTAGAGTGTGTGCAGCAAGCTGCATCTAGTGTGCATGTGAGATGCATGACCAATGCATGAGCAAGCACTCATGGGACAAAGTGTATAAAACACACAACCAATGATTAAAAAATGATAAACATGAATAATTATGGTGATCCCCAAAATTTGATACTCATCAAAGTCCAAAATAACAACAAAATGTCATTTTGGCATTTTATTAAATACTCAGAGTGCACACACTACACATGTATGTTAAACAATACATGAATGTATGAAAATCTTGCCTAAATACATGTTATTTTTGCCATAAGGGGCCAACATCCAAAGTAAATTATCATTTAAAACAAAACCCAATAAAAACGATTGACAAAAAATAAATTTTCCAACTCCCATTTGAGAAAATCCCAATTATAAACATAAAACCCTCAAAAACACAATCTAAGGATCAAAATCAATGAAAGGAGTTAAAGATTACCTTAGAGATGTTTATGGAATGTAAAATACATGAAATTAGTTGGGTTTTGATGTAGAAACATGAAAATAAGGGTTTGGGAGACGACATGAGACGTTTAAAACAAATGACCCACGAAATGCCCTTTAAAAGCTGATCTGGAAATTTTTGTTGGTAATTTTGCTCGTTAGCATGCCGCGAAATTTCGCTGGTAAGCCTTACTCGCGAAATTTTGCTGGTAAGTCGCGAAACTCTCTGTCCAAAGCTGAAAAACTTGAGAATTGAACCATTTAACTTGTGACTGAACTTACACATGAAATAAGTCATGAAAACACCCAGAAAACATGTTTTTCACACAAAAATAACTTGAAAAAGTTTGATAAACATGGGTGATACAAATCACTTCCAAAAGAAAACAAAAAAAAAAACAAAAATCTTTTTGATTTGATCCACATATGGTTGAGCACACACACATCATATTTGAACATGTACAATCATACAAATGAAACAGATATTCATTGAGCATTAGACTTGTGTGTTGTGTGTGTGTATCAAATGTGGAATAGTCCTTCGCCCAGAGTGAAGCTTCAATGATCAATTCAATCAAGTCATACACAACTGGTACTAAGTCAGGTGGTCTATCTCAATTATAGAAATGAACATATATGACCTCCCATAAGAAAATGATTACATAACTTTGAAACTTTTCATTTGGCTTCTTTGCATTTCATAACATTTGATCATTTTTTAACAGTACATCTCATTTTGAGATTGATGCCTGAAATTTTTTGATATTTCAATGTTGAGAATTAGCCTTTGGCTTTTTAGGCACCATACATTTCAATACAAGTTGCTTTCCCTTTTTCCTAGTCAAATACTAGTATGTGCGACGGCTTTTGTAGCTCATTATCTATTTTATTTTGAGATTTACATTTGTTGAGCTGTTTAAGCAAAAACATAAAAAAGTGTGGGAAGATATATAGGCACAAGTCTATGCAAGTATCAAAACCATTAAGACCATTAACCAATCATTCATGACAAGCTTGAAGATCGATTTATAACAATCACACATAGATTTCAAGATTTTTCCTACAAAGATAAATGTCACACATAACAAGCTAAGCTCGTAAATGCACTACGCCATAAGTACGAAGTTACTAGGCCAAACTCACATGTAATATGTGCTCAAACATACACGATCAAACTTTTTAAATTTTTCATTTTTTATGTGTTTTTGGATTTTTACTCACACAAAAACAAAACATGTAAAGTAAGATCAAATGCAAAAACAACAAAAACAATGCATATAAAGAGATGCATGATGCACAAATGCATGACAATGAAGTATCTAATGCATGAAGGATCCTACAAAGATCGAAGAAATTAGATCAAGGACCAAAAGAGCAAAAATTCAACCATAGGAACCCTTCCTCATCCAAACGGAATGATTGTTTGGAATGAGTGTCTCATGAAAAGTGAGATGAGGGCTGGAAGAATAAGAACTAGAGATGCACATCGACAAGGAGGTAAGAATATCAAAAACTTTTTCCAAAAACTTACCATTTTCCCCAAAACCGATTTAGCTTTCATAGCACAACTTCCAAGAAGCTCAAGTTTCTCTTTTCTTTTAATTCTTTTAAGATCTTGAAACTTAGAGCAATAAGGTCTAAGATGACCAAAGACACCACAATGGTGACAAATAATGTGTTTAGGTCCACTAGGTTTTTTGGGAAGGGATCTAACAACATGATTTTGTTCTTTCTTCAACTTGAGACATTGTGGTCTTATGTGACCAATCACACCGTAATGGTGGCAAGTCGGAACAAATTTAGATCCATTTAAGACCTTAGATTGAGACCTAAATGGAGGCTTTGGTTTAATAGCCTTTCTCTCCACTTTTTGGTTTCTTTTGTGTGAAGGAATGTACACCGATTTGTCTTTAGAGGTAGAACTCACAATAGACATAAAATCAGGTACCACAACATGATTGCAACAAATATTTTCAACATTTTTAGCAGTAGGTTCAGCAATCAAACACTTGACATGCATCTTAAGAGATTCATTTTCACATTTTAGCTCATCAACAAGTTTGTTAGATAAAACAAGTTTAGCATCCAAGTCCATATTCAAACACTCTCTACACTCTGAATAGGTGTGAGTTGTGTTTGGGTACAAATTTCCTCTCAAGGTATGACAATAGGAGAGGGAAGGAGAAGATGCTAAAATGATTTATCACTAAGGATGAGTAGTTCTCTCTCAAAAATATGGGTGTGTGTGTTGTAGAAAACCTATCTAGGGTTTTTCTCTCTGAATGGTCTCCTTTTCTTTTGTGGGTAATTAGGGTATATATAGTATGAGTGAATGGTAAGAAAGTCACATTTAAAAATCCTCTAGGCAGAGAGTCTCATGGGTTTCTCGCGGGAAGGGCTTACCCACGAAATACTCGCGAAATTAATAACTTGGCACGACTCTTCAGCTTCCAGTCATGTGCTTCTCACATGCCCTTTTTGCGGGAACCCTTCTCACGAACTTCTTGTGAGCTAATCGCGAAATGTACTGATCTTTATTTCATGCTCGATTCTTCACCAACTTAATACTAAACCTAATGCAATAAAATCCCACAAAATATAAGGAACAAAATTAAAGCAATTACAACACTTTTTGTCATGAAATAAAGCCAACATAAAACATAGCTGTAAATCACAACTTTACAGACAAGAAGAATTTTTTTTGAAAAAAAAAATTATGAAAATAAAAAAGAACAATAAGAGATAGTATATGTGAATAACAATGAAAGAAGTTTTAGTGAAGAAATAAGTTCGCGAAATGATAAATGTGATGATAGCATTGACTTAGATGAGGTTGATTAGGCAAAATGATGAATATGATGAAAAAAATTATTATTTTCGGGTCATTTGTAATATATTATTATCACTTTTGAATTTAAGTAATTTGAATGTGTATGTTATAACCACATGCTAATTTGATTTATTTAGTTAACTTGTTAAATATTATTAAATAAGTGATGAATAAATTAGTCATTAGTTGAATATATTCAAAATTTATAATGGATATACATTTATATATGTACATCTATAATTTTTTTTTAATAATTTTATTAAGTATTTGTATATCTTACAATACACGATACTATACGATACATGATACATAAAAATAAAAAATCAATTCACAATACGATTTACATTTTTACAACTATATTATTAGCGACTTCCTATCTATAATTTATTGTAAAAATATTATAGATGTAAATATTTTATTTATTTATTTATTATACGAGAACTTGAACCCTTTTGGTTATTTGGGAATATTGAGTCATGTGAACCCAAAACTCCGTACTCCCTTCCATGTCCACATTTCACCTCTTCTGTCACATTTATTCCAAATGACACATACCCTATCCTTTTGTGTCTCTAACTCTCTTTATATGTACACCTATCCTTAATGATACTTTGGACATCTAAAAACTCATAGACATGGAGGCATATATAATAATAAAAAATTAACTTAGGATGGCAAAGAGAATGTACCATGCGTATCAACTCAGGGAATGGGTCCGGTTAATGTATGCCTTAAGGGCACACATTAAGTTTTCTATTTTTGGAAACATTTTATCAGGAATTGAAAAAGCTGTCGTTACTTTTTCAATTATCGAGAAATTTTTTTTCAAAAAATAGAAATTAATGTGTGCCCTAAGGGCACACATTAGTAAAATCCATTATGTAATACCTATCAAAACTTTTATAATCAACAAGTAAAAGCAAGGTACTTTCTTTATCAATTTAGTATATTGTGGATGTGGAAGTGTTCGTCAACATATGATGACTTATAAGCACCGTATTGGACTCTTGGGAAATTTCATGGCAACTGACTTGAAGGTTCTTGGACTATTCTTATCAATTTGTGGGCAAACTTCTTCATCAATTTTTTTGTTTTTTTTTTTAAATTTGTTTATAGTTAGATAGCTCCAACAAATAGAAATCTAATATCAAAATATTTACTTGACTTGACTTACTTTTTTTTTTTTTAATGGCATGCAATTGATTGCAATATATTTTTTTCAATGCGTTCACTCTCTGTGTTCTTAATTTTCAGTCAAAAAGGGAAGGCATGTATTGTGGAAAAGGAAAATTCTGGTGACACAACTATTTGCACAACTTTGTGCACAACTCGCCCACGTGGCGAGTTGTGGTTGGTGGAGGGGTGACAAGCATCTATGGGTACTACCATCCCATATGTGTAAGTGTAACATGCGTTTTCCACGAAGCTACTATACAGTTGTTTCTTGACTTTTCTCTAATTTTCCACAGAGTAGTTCTGGTGACACAACTATTTGCACAATTTTGTGCACAACTCGTGGAAAACGCATGTTACACTTGGGATATGTTTGGATTGGGCTGAAAAACCCAGCACGTCTGCATCTGGCGTTTTTTTTTTTTTTTTTTTTTTTGCACGCATTTGTGAGACTTACGGCTACTGTTCATGAACAGTAGCAGCAAAGTTTGACTTTTCTCACATTTTTCAGCAAATTAGTGGGTCCAGTGCACTGTTTACGGACCCACAAATTTCACTTTTCAGCAACTTTTTTATTAAAAATAGGTCTCACGGTACTATTCACACATTTAAAAATTATTTTATTACAGTGTTTTTTAATTTTCTGTTTCAGTTTTCAGCTGTATCCAAACGAACCCTTACAAATATGGGATGGTAATACCCACAGATGCTCTTCTTTTTCAATGCGTTCACTCTCTATTCAAAAGATAAGGCATGTATTGTGGAAAGATTGGTAAAGTTTTTGGCGTGTATTGTGGAAAATTAGAGGTAATCTTTCATGAATCATGGTAGTACTCACCGACAGACTTGACATCCCAAATATAAGTCCATTGCGCGTTGTCAGAAAGTGACTGGAGACCACTGTACAAAGATTTACTTAGGTGCGGTTTGGATACAAGTCTGCGTCCACGTTTTGGCACTGTAGCGCGTTTTCAGTTTTTTTTTTTTTTCCTTGGACGCGTTTGGCATTGTTCATTGTCCATGAACAGTAATTTTAGGCTTATGAACAGTAAAAAACAGAGTGAACAGTAATTTTTCACACATTAAAAAATTATTTTGCTACAGTGTTTTCAGTTTTCAGTTTCAGTAAAAATAAGTTGTATCCAAACGGACCCTTATTGTACCTATTTGGTTTAACGTGTGTGCGTTTGCGTTTTCATTTTCGATGTTTTCCTTTTTTTTTTTTTTTTAAGCCTGCATTTGTTGACTTTTTCACGGTGAACAGTGCAACTGTGCACTGTTCATGGACCCACAAATTTCACTTTTCAGCAACTTTTTCATTAAAAATGGGTCTCACGGCACTATTCACACATTTAAAATTTATTTTGCTACAGTGTTTTCAGTTTTCAGAAAAATAAGCTGTATCCAAACGGACCCATTATATTAGCATGTTTGTATCTAAAAAAAAGTATTTTGCTCAATCATACAATAATTAATCATTTTTGAAAAAAATTTCTCAAAAATTGAAAAAATATTGACAATTTTTTCAATTTTCGAGAAAATATTTCCAAAAATAGATGATTTAATATGTGCTTTAACACACTAGCCGAACCCAAAAAAAAAATATTAGCATGTTTTATTATTATTTTTTATGTAATACTTTTAAGTAAGTAAGGGCTCGTTTGGTAGAGAAGTTTGAGTAACGTTGTTTGTAGTTTTTTGAAATACATATTAGTGAAAAAGTATATAAAAATATGTATAATATCATTTAAAAACTAAAAATGAGTTGTTTAACATTTCTACCAACGCAGCTTAAGTATGGAGATAATATATATAAAATATGTCTAGGTCTCACTGGGCAGTGAGCACGTCACTACTCACTAGGCCAGCAGGTCAAGTCTTAGACCTGACTTCTTAACTCTTAAGTTTAAAAATAATTTATGGTCTGTTTGGAAGTTTAGACAAGGAGGAGAGTAGAGGGAAATGATTCCCCTCCACCTTGTTTGGATGTTTTTAAAATTAGTAAGAGGTAAGGGAGTAATTAGCCATTCCCCTTATTTAGATGTTTTAAAAATTAGGATGGAGAGGAGAGAAAATGATTAAAATAGAAAAATTTACCCATATTTGAAAATAGACTTGCAACATTGATCTATTATTAATTTAGAAAGGGTAAATTGAGAAATTTATCTAGTCAATAATTTATCTACTCTACTCTCCCTCCAAATCTCTCCAATTTAGGGGAATTAAAAATGAGGGGTTAGAGATGGTTGAAACTCCTCCAAACTCCTCCCTCTCTTTCCTTAAAAAACTTCTGTTAATTAAATTACTCTTCCTCCCTCTACTCTATCCCCCTCCTTTTTTTTTTTTTTTTTTTTTTACTTCCAAACAAGCCATTAAACAAAGGGTTCTGAAGCCTTCTCTCTCTTCTTCCCTTCTCTCTCTAACGTTTCAATCCCGGGGAAAAAAAAGTCCTCCAACACCACCGCAACCGCCAGATCTGTAACCCATCCACCACCACCAGATCCATCTCACTCCCTCTCTGCTATCTCAATCATCTCCCTCGTATCAGCCAAGGCCAAAGCCTTGAGCTCCACCACCGTTTCTGTTAGCTGTGCTCAACGACGCGACCACCACCTCTATAGCCGTCGCTCTCCTTTCTCTCTTTCTGCCTTTGGTTCTACTTTTCCTTCCTTTGTTTTTGGTTGTATCTGGGTTGCTTTGGTAAATGGGTTCAATTTGGAACGTGAAAAGCTTGACATTTTGGCTTGGGTTTGAAATTTGGGTATTTGGATGGTGGTTTTTGTAGATCTGAAAAAAAGAAAAAACTCAAAAAGTACCGGCTGAGAAAAGTACCAGCTGAGGAAAGGAAGATGAAAGAACTTAAAAGGGTATTTTGGTCCTGCTGTAAAATACCCAATTTTTTAGGCCAAAATGGCCCAATACCACCTTTTTTGGAAATATTTAGCAAAAAAACACTGTTTCGGAAATAAATAGGAAAGTACCACTTTTTCCAGAACTCGAGTTTCAGAAACTCGAGTTCCTCATCAGTTCTGCCACCGTGGCACTGCTGAGTTGGATTTGTGCGATAAAAAAAATTTATGTGGTACTCGAGCTTGGTAAACTCGAGTACCATGCAACACAGTACTCGTGTATACCAAGCTCGAGTACATTTTATAAATAAAATGCAAAAAAAAAAAATTTTCTACAGTACTCGAGTTTGCCAAACTCGAGTACCGTGTAAATTTTGTTTTTTTTTTTTTGTTTTGTTTTGTTTTGTTTTTTTTTTTTTTGGGGGGATAAACAACAAATAAACATAAAGATAAAAATAAGTAGCTTTTTTT
>JARYZH020003405.1:0-11080 GCA_030021035.2 Notholithocarpus densiflorus | reverse complement strand
GTGAAAAATTCGTGATTGTTGCAGGAGAAGGACCAGAATTGCCAGCAGAAGTAGATGTGAGTATACCATTCCTCATTGCATGGAAGGCTCCTATAGCAATTGAGTCCTTAAAAGTAATCCAGAGAGATTATATCTACTCCATCATTAATTGCATCATCAAATGCTGCAAGAATGTCAGCAGCAAAACACCCATCAGACCAACATATCTTGCAAACAGCAATGCGAGCAGAGGGAACTCCTCCTCGGGCTGTCCCTGTCCCAAGGCCTAAAAGGCTTGCCCCACTAACTATTTTCCCCGCTGCTACTGATGCAGTATGGGAACCATGGCCTTCAGAGTCTCTTGGTGAAGCAAACTCACTTGCACCTAATTTTCTTCCGCTATGATAGTATCGAGCTCCGATAATTTTACTGTCAGGTATTAAAGTTACATTTATTAAAATTATTTATTAGTGTTTTGGCATGTGTGCATGCATGCATGTTTATAGGTTAAATTGCATATCTCAACTTTTTTAATTGTGGATTTAAAATTGTCTACTTCAAGATGTTATACTTCAATTTCTAGACTTTCAAAATTGTTCCAAGAAGTCTTTGCCATCATTGGATATTATTGAAAATTCTAATGTAGCAAAGAATTCCTAGCCACGACATAGGTTCTACATTATCAAAGTGACTTTAGTTTTATGATTTTTCATTTTTGTTTGATGCATTAGTATTTTTCATCTATTCTATGATGGTAATGACTTTTTAAAAAAATTGTAAAAGAACTATTTTAAAATTTGAGCAGCAAATATGTAACTTATCCATGTTTATATATATGTCTTGATGATGTAGAGGTTTTACTTGTTGCAAGTGAAATGGGATGATTCTTGACAAATGCCCTTCCATCTTTTTGGAGGTGGACCAAATCCTTCATCATTGAAACTCTCTGGACTCTGGCCAAATCCCTGTGTCAATCATTCCGATGATAACCTCGCTTTCAAAAGTTGTTCTTTTGATAGTCTTGGGGAAGCCCATGAAGTCCCATGACCTTGTTGTGTGGAGTAGTTTCTTTTCATTAGGGAATACAGCGACTATTCCCTCCATGCCTAAAATCCAAAATTTCGTTCAAGTTGACTTCATGATAAGTAAAACAAGGAATGGTTGATAACAATCTCTAGAAGACTATAGTTCCCCAACCTGCTAATTTTTGTGCCTCCTCCTTGGTTAGCTTCGCCACAAACCCATTGAAGCTCTTCGTGTAGCTATATAGCAAAGAATCCACATCACTGTACAATGCATTCCATTACACAGCTGGTTAGGAATATTTTACCACTTTTCACTAACTCTTCAGAAATGCATGTTGGTTTTTATTTTATTATTAGACCAAAACATCAGTATAATGTAAAATATATGATAAAAAATATAACAAATTATAGCCATTTTCTCCCAAAATGGCTAATATTTTGCGTACACTTTACATGATACTATCCGAACAACATTTATCAAGTCTAATTTAATATAAACCTTAATTTACTGTTAAAGTTATGGTATTTTAATGCAATCAACCACCTGCCCAAGTACGGAGTACCTACCCATCATCTAATTAAAAAAAAAAAAAAAAAAAACAAACAAACAAATTACTCACAAGTTTATCTAAATTGTCATTCAAAATCAACCCCATTTTTATTAATAACCTGCCGGTAACTTCTTGGAGAATGCTGGTATTAATAGATGATGCAAAGATTTCCCCCTTTGGTAGTTCACCCATGTACACAACGTATACCTGTATTCACAAAATTTTGCCGAAAAAATAAATTAATATAAAAAGCACCAATATATATACGCATGGAACTTATGTAAAGGCTTCGCCCATTCAAAGTAAACCCCAAGCCCAAGTCTAAGCCCAAAATAATTTTGATTCCTGCAAAATAAATGAGTTGATTACAACCTGTTTTTTTATCACAATGCTGGCCCATGACTTATTAGATTAAAAATGACTAAAAATAAAGGCAACAATAATAGTACTAAAAGTAACTGGCCTAGTCAAGACTTCTGTATCTCAACTAACATTTCTTTATATTTTCAATGGAAATATTTACGATTTAAACCCCCCAACCCCAACTATCATTGTAGCAAAAAAAAAAAAAAAAGGCAACAGGGCCTATTAGAGAGATATCATGCCTTTCGATCATCATTAATCGCCCCATAACAAGAATTGAGCAGAATACAAGTAAGGCAAGTTAAGATCAGCCATACAAAGGGAGACTTTCGGCTTTTCATCAGAGAACTCTCCCAAGAGCCTGTGGTCTAATTAACTGTTAAGGTTGTTCACTCAAAGCGTGAGAGAAATGGGCTTATATAAGGGAATGAATTGAAAGCTGTCTTTGGGTTCTCAAGCAGCGTTTGAGAAGCACGGCCAACAAAACAAAACAGTCCAAAGCCGGCACTAGCAATGTTCTTGTTGAAAAAGGAAATGGGCTTTGTAATGGATGGGATTGAAATTAAGCTTTAAGTCTTTGGATTCTCAAACAGCAATTGCTAAGTCTGCCAATAGATTAAATTGTCTAAAGCCAGCACTAACATTACAATGTTCTTCTTGTGAAAGGGAAAACTTACCCAATCAGCATATATTATTATAACAAATTTTTTTTTTTAAATTTTTATTACTTAGATTCGCCCGGACAAGAGTCTAATCAAGAAGGTTTCTCAAAATTAAACTAGAATAGTCTATTTAATTAGAAAGACAGAATCTTTAACCATGATATTACAATTCATTGTAGAACTAGATCAAAGGTTCAGATTACAACAATTTTGTCTCCATATTTCACCACTGCCTTTCATCCCATTCTTTTGCGCATATCACTTCGCATATCACTTCAAAGCTTTTGATTTATTTATATAGCTAATACATGCTAAATAGAACTTCAATTTCAAAAGGCTCCATACACAACAATGGGGCTCCTCACTTGGAATGTACCATCATCCCATATTAAAGAAGCAGAGACTATTTGTTTTTCTATTGTTCCTTCAATTGTGAGCGCAAACGATAGCTTTTGTTTGAGAGATGTGAATGATAGAATACTAGGGTTCACTTTGATACTAAGTCCATGTGGAGAGGTCACGATAGCTTTATACGTAGATGTTGATGATCCAACATTGGTGACGGTCCGATTGAAAACGTGACTTATTGAATTCGAGAGTGGTGTGGATAGAGCAAAAGAAGGATAGTTTAAATCCAAACTTTTTTCATCAGTTTCTTTAGAACAGCTACTTTTGTCCCCAGTAACATATTGTAATAACTTGGTATTATATCCTTGTGCACACAAAAATTTTATGTAGTCAAGTGCATCAATATCATATACTAAGCCAGGATTTGGAGCCTTAAGAGGATTAATATTGCCTGCACCATATGCAAATTCAGCATCGGGGTTCTTTTCAGCACTCATGGGATTAGCTGCAAGTTATACACCAAATTGGAGTGAGTTGAAAATGATTAAAGATTATGGTCTACATCAAAATTGAGTAATGCTAGGAGAACAATATTTTTTAGAACTATTGTTTCACATAAAATTGAAGTAATATCATTTACACTTATGTTCATCACTAACAAGCACAATCTTGTCTTTACACTTATTGATTAAAATTACCAAGATTTGGGACTGTATAAGGTTATTACCAGTAGTCATAAGAGCAGATCTAATAGAGGCTGGTGACCATGTGGGGTGAAATGATTTGATGTAGGCAGCTACGGCTGTAGCATGTGGGCAAGCCATTGATGTCCCTGAGATTATATTATATGAGTTTGATCTCTTATCAGATTCAACACCGGAAATTGGGGAAATTGGAGACCATGCAGCTAGAATGTTAACTCCAGGAGCAGCTAAATCCGGCTATAATAACCCAAAATCATGATAAAGGTATCAATGAAAAGTGCAACAGTGCAAATGTAAATAAAATTATTAGTAAGGCACAAAAGTTCAATTTAATTCCTTAGAAACTAAACCTTACGTTCCCCAATTAAATTCAACCACGTGACACATTTTATACAGCATTGATCAATGTTGTCACATGGTTAAATTTATTGGAGAACCTAAGGTATAACACCTTACAAGGAATTTTACCTAATTTTTTGTTATTAGCAAGCTGATTATTAGAAAAAATTGAAGAAAGATTAATAGCAAGTTACCTTGAGAATGTTGTGTGCAGCTGGATTTGGGCCTCTTGATGAGAAGGGGGCTATGTAAGGGGCCAATGTATCTTTACTTTCATTACTCCTAAGAATAGTCGCAGTTGGGCTCCTGTAAATTGTGGATGTTTATTAGGAACTTAGGATTAGTATGTCTTGTGAAGTCCTTAATTGTCTAAGGTGTTTTAGATTAATACCTTGTCGAATTTAGGTACGTGCGAATCTTGCCACCATTCTCAAAGCTAAGGTAAGATGCAGGTAAGGGAAAAGCCATGGTTTGAGAATTGGGGTTTCGGCCTTGCATCACAGCACCAACTGCACCGGCTAAGAATGGCCCAGACCCATCACTCAGGGCATCGCAAAGTACAATTTTACCTTTCACCAAATTTTGGTCCAGTGAATATTTCTGGCAATACCTTCATTTTTACAAAAAAGTTTCCTTTTTTTAACTACCAAGTTGAAGCACAAAAATATTTCAACTGCTAGTTTGATAGAGTTGTGCAGACACAGATAATAGTTAAGCTTATTTTCATTGTCTATAGCATAGTCCATAGAGATTTTTTATTTTTTACTTTTCAGTTACCTGGAGTTGAACTCTGATGTGGTGTTTGATGCATCCCCACTATAAATTATTGGATACATATCATTCTTGAGATTAAATGTATTAATTGAAGTTCCCTACACAGAGAAAAAATATTCTCCAAATTAGTTTAATAGTTTTTTTGATAGAAAATTAGTTTAATAGTTTAAATTTTATTGCATACACTTTTTATGCTAGATTATAACATACACTCTACACTTGCGATTCCACATGTTTAAGTTTTAAACCCAAAAAAGAAAAAGAAAAGAGAAATATGAACAAGAAAATCATAAATGAATATTCATAGCACCTTTTCTTTATTTATTAGTGATATATTTTCTGGGGGACAAGAAGAAATTGTACAGTACAGGGATATAGTACACTCTTCTTTTACATAAATTTGAGACTCATGAGTGGGTTTCAGTTAGCTTAACTAGTAAAGTCTCAGATAGTAGTATAAGAAATCTAGGGTTTAATCTCCGCCTACACCAAAAATTAATTAGTGTCTTGGTCTGATGATAAAGAGTTATAATTAGGAACAGACATTATAGGTTAAAACTCTCTAAAAAAAACAAAAACAAAAAACAAAAAACAAAAAAACTCATGTATGAAGACATATTATTACGTGAAAGCAAGACTCAGTAAATCAAATGCACTGGATAATTTCACCCAAAAACAAGGGAGTATAGATTTTAATTAATTACCTCTTAGATCATTCAGCAAAATGAAAAAAAAAAATACCTCATAGATTTTGTTGTTGCCTAATTGGACCTCAGTGGAGAACTTTCGATCAATGGTGCTTGCAGCTACAGAAAGAGACCATGGGGAGAAGTTTGAGATGGTTGCTGGATAAGGACCCGAGTTACCAGCAGAAGCTGATGTCAATATTCCATTTCTCATAGCATGAAAGGCTCCAATGGCAATTGGATCTGTGAAATAGTTCTTAGGATATCCTCCAATGGAAATAGATATAATGTCAACCCCATCAGCAATGGCATCATCAAATGCTGCAAGAATGTCAGCATCAGAACACCCATTCAACCAACACACTTTGTACGTGGCAATTCGTGCTGATGGAACACCTCCTCGTGCTGTTCCCAACCCAAACCCTTCTAGGCTTGCCATGCTAACTATGTTCCCAGCCGCTGTTGATGCAACATGTGTCCCATGGCCCTCCGAATCTCTTGGAGATTTAATATCTCCTTCTTCAAATATTCCATCGCTTCGGTAATATTTTGCTCCAATGATTTTACTGCGTTAAGCGTCACAATATTTCTTAATTATTATTTTTTTGTTAAAATTCAATTTAATCTATTTACTTTTATTTCAATTGTCAAATTAGTATATTTTAGTACATTTTCAGTAAAAATCTAAATATGTTGATGTCACACACAGGAAAAATTTGTTAAATGGTATAATTTTAGAAAAATTTGCTAAATAGCACATGACTAAACTTATTTAGTTATGTAGTACATTTTTGGAACTCACAAACTCGATTTCCAAGTAAAACTCGAGTTTACCAAACTCGAGTTCTAAACATTATGTTTGATCATATTACAATAATGCTTGGAACTCGAGTTTCACTTGGAACTCAATTTTGAAAAACTCAAATTCTAAAAAACATGTTATATAACTAAATAAGATTGACCTGATGCTTTTTTCCTAAATATTTCCAAAAATCATGCTGTTTGGCAAAAAAGGCCCCAAACACATACTTCACTTCACTTTTTTTTTTTTTTTTTTTTTTTTTTTTTTTTTTAAGAGAGTTTCAACCTATGATGTCCGCTCCTGATGATAGCTCTTTATCATCAGACCAAGACACCAATCAGTTTTTGGTGTAGGCGGGGATTGAACCCCAGATCTCTTATTCAACTATCAGAGACTTTACCAGTTGAGCTAATTGGAACCCACTACTTCCCTTCACTTTTAGTTCAATTGTCAAATTAGTTTTTAAATTTTTTTTTTGTCAATTTAGTCCCTTCATAAAATTTGTTAGCAAATGATGCCATTTAAGCATTATTTTCATTAAAAATCTAATTGAAAATATTCAGAGATGTGTCATTTTATAGATTTCAATGTTTAATGAGTATTAAATATTTTTTTTAAATAAAAAAATATATAAACGACTTCATTTGCTAGGGACTTTATCATTGATAAAGCTTAAACCTTAACAACTAATTCAAAAATTAAAGTAAATAAAGCTAGTCATCAAATTGAATTTTGACCTTGCTTTCCACTCATAATTTCAATGTGTGCGTGAGTGTGAGTGAAGTGCACAAGCGAATATGCTAATAACAAAATACCATTGGTTGGATGTTAGAGATATACTTGTTGCAAGTAAAATTGGTTAAGCCTTTACAGGTGCCCTTCCATTTGCGAGGTGGTGGACCAAATCCTTTGTCACTAAAGCTATCAGCCTCTGGCCAAATTCCTGAGTCCAGAACACCAATAATGATGTTGCTTTCGATTGTTGTTCTATCCACTTGCTTTGGGAAGCCAATGAAGTCCCATGACCTTGTTGTATGTAGCTCATTTTGTTTGTTAGGAAACACTGACACTACGCCATCCATTGCTACACATTCATTGTTACAATACTTTGTTATGGATTGCCACAATCTTTCTCTTTGTATGTGTGGTGTGGGGGGGAGATTAAATTCACCCACCTGCCATTTTTTGGGCTTCTTGCTCAGTTAGCTCCACTAAAAATCCATGGAAACTCCTCTTGTAGCTATAGAGTAAAGATTCTGGTCCAATATGACTGCATGCAGGCATATTCATTTAAAAGGTTAAGTATAGAAGCAGTTCAATTCAGGCAAGGTATTCTTCCTTGTTCTCTTGAAAAAGAACAGTAAAGAATTGGCCTCTCTTTTCTTCAAATTTAATATTTCCATTTGGGTAGTTAAAAAATAGTTATTTTACAGAGAGAGAGAGAGAGAGAGAGAGGTGAACCATATTTAGGATATTGAATTCTTCAATATACTTTGCAATGAATAGAATCTATTTCATAGTAAAGATTAATACTTAATAGTTAACATAGATAAAGCTTAATAGAGGAAGTAACTAATGAACCATCAATCGCTCAATCATAATAAGTCACATCAATTATAATGTTGGCTTAATAATTGAAAGGCTAATTTGGCTTTCCTTTAAAAAAAAATTAAAAAAGAAAAAAACAGCCAACTCGGCATTTAAAAAGGTAAACTCAGCAAATCTATTACTAGTTAACCATCAAGTCCATATACACCCTCCTCAGTCTTCACTCTTCACCCATGTCATCGTTATCATTGGTGCCTCCTAATCCATGTTAGATATTCACACAAGTGTTATCCTCAAGTTCTCATACTCATTTTTTTATTGACAGTGTCTTTACATTATTGTGCATTCACCCCCACCAATTCCTCATATTAAGAAAGAACTAACACAATATTTGGAATTTTATAAAAAAATTCGGGATGGAATAGAATAACACTATATTTAGAAGTTTATTTAAAAATGGGGGTTGGAATAGAATGGAATAAATATGGTATATTTTTGTGTTTATTTTATTTTATTTTAAATAATTCAAATATAATGGGATCTAAATTATGGGTGTCTATGTTGGAAACACTAATAATAGGTGCTAACTAGGTAAACTATAAGATTCTTTGCATTTTTGTGTGTTTGGGAGTTTATAATAGAAATAAATATGTAATTACTAATATGCCATTCACCTTCTATTTATCTTTTTTTAAAACATGAATAAAATTGGTATTCCGCCTTCATTTCATTAAACCATTGCATTCCATAAATATTTAGAAGGGAATAAAATGAGCATTCCCTCAAAACCATTGCATTCCATAAACATCTCTTAAAAACCCACTTAAAAAAAAAGTATTTTCCATTCTTTTCCTTTCTTCCAAATGAATCTAATTTTACTTTTTTTTTTTTTTTTAGAATACTATGTATTTTTAATAATAATAATAATACGAGGAGAGGTAAGGTTTTTAAAGAAACTTACACATGTATATCCAAAAGCTACTCTAACTCTTAGATACGCCACACTACTTTTAAACTTCTTTAACTCACACTCATTTTCCAATGTGATTAACCCAATCGCTTTTCGGTAATACTAAGTATTTTTAGCACACATACACAAGTGAGAGGTAAGGTTTTTTAAAGAAATTTACAAAGTGATGTATATTCAAAAGCGGCCTAACTCTGATACAAAGACATGCTTTTAAAACCTCTCTTAACTCACACTCATTTTTCCAACGGGGATTAACCCAATTGCTTTCGGTAATACTAAGTATTTTTAACACACACACACGGGGAGAGGGAAGAAGGTTTTAAACTTACAAATGATGTATATCCAAAAAGGCCTAACTCTTAGACTCATAAAACTATCTACTTGTATTATTTAAAAAGTCACATGATCTAATAAATAGTCATGTTACTAAAAATACATGTTGACAATTTTATCAATTGTCACATAGTAAGTTGGAGGAATTTTTCTTTAGAGGCGATAGTTTTGGAACATTATGATGGCAGGTTGTAATGGACTTGTTGAGCTGATTTTGGGCTACTTTTTACACCGAGCTAGCACTTTTAATTGACGTGGCTTGTTATTATTGGGCCATTTTAGGGAATATGCTCCGATCGATATAGTGTCATAGGGAGAATATCACTTATAATTGGTGAATATGTAATCCCTACAATGTGTTAAAGGTGGCCAATTAAAAGGGGCACGACAATTACAAATTTCAAGTAAACAATTCAAAGCCAACTCAATAAATTATTACTCACATTAAGCCAAACGCATCTCCTTGTCTCTATAACCAAAAATTCCTGATTCTCTCACATTGATAAGAATTATTGTCACTAAACATCCATGACTTTACCTTCACATTATTAGGCCATGGCACTCTTCATAACAGAGAATTTTGAATTTCTAATTCCATGTTTTGTGATGTGAACTAATCACAATTTGCTGTATCAAGCTTAACTAATAATAAAGATTGAGCCTAATAAATAAATAAAAAAGGTTTAGGGTTTTTTTTCGGGGGTGCGGGCGGGGGGATGAGATTGAGGTTGAGGATTTGGATGATCTTGACTAGGTGGTCGAGGCAAACAACAAGGGGGGGTCATGAGTGACAACGATGATTGGGCCAATTAGAATTAAGGCCTAATCGACCCGTGTCACTGCCTGCCTTTTAAAAAAAAATTAAATTAAATCAAGCCACCTCTCTCTCTCTCTCTCTTAATCTCATTAATTTCTTTTTCTTTTATGAATTGGAAGAGTAATTATGAAATATTTATGTGAATTTATTATTGCATCTGTGTTGGCATGATTTGTGATATTCAATTGGATGGCTGAAATGTAAATCGTACTTTTTTTTTTTTTGAGAAAGAATATAAATCGTACTTGATTGAGACTTCTATGTACTTGGTAAGGATTTTTTGGAAAAATGTGATGATGTAAAAAAAAAAAAAAAGATTCTTTTGTATTAGTTAAGTACGAGTTAAACATCATAATTTCCCTAAAAAAAAAAAAAGTTGAACATCATAATATTTTAAAAACGCAACCAGCCACAATAAAATAAATAAAATTTTCTCAAAATTTTTGAGATATATTTTGCTTCCAAACAAAGGAAAATGTAAGTATCTTATAAAGTCATTATACTACTTTTATAACCTGCCAATGACTTCTTGTAGCATGTTTGTGTAAAGGGATGATGTGGAAATCTCGTCCCTCCTGTTGCCCATATACACAATATAAGCCTGCACGCACAATATCATATATACAAGGTAGAAAATATAAAGCATGTTTAACAGTTTAAGTCGTCCCACATAAAATAGAAGGCAAATTTCATGGCTATTAGGCCATTAGTTAGGTGGCTAAACTGGCTTCCATAAAAAATTAATAGAGATCAGCTATAGAAATATTTGCCTTTCGCTCATTCTGAGAAGCTGAGTGACCAATAAGCAGAGTGGAGGCGGCAAGGCTGAGAAGGAGAAGCCATGAAAGACTAGTGGTTTTGCTTGCCATTGGAATTGGATGGTTTGCTATGCTAGCTATAAACTTGGCTAGCATGTAGCAAATATCTTCAAACAAGATTTCAGCTAAACTGTAACTCCAGCCCCTTCAAAACACTATTATTCTCATGCAATATTATCCAAATGAGTCAAGTATAGTATTTAAAAATCAAGAATTTAAGGAAAACTAAAGAGTTTTACCTTAGTTTCTAGAGATGCTGAGCCCAGAGGAAGTGTTCTTAATTTTTACTGTAAGCTAAATGGAAAACAATTTCCTGAAGGAGGTTGATGGTGCCTTGAAGTGGCATCCAATGATGGGAAGA
>JARYZH020003404.1:0-11078 GCA_030021035.2 Notholithocarpus densiflorus | reverse complement strand
ATTCATGGGCAACTAAACAAGCCTAAGAGATGTGCCTAATGAGGGAAGCATGCAAAGAAAATCCATTATTAGCTCAAATGTTATTTGCCTTAGTCAAATAGTTCAATAGTTGATAGATTCATAATTTCTCTACAACTAAAAGTAATGACTTATAGGTATCTATCATGACCAACTCTGGAATGTGACAAAGACTAATTTTACAACAAAAGGCTTGCATTTCTTCTCAGTGTCAAAACCAAGGTTATTGTTTCAATTATGCTGTAGATTAATATAACATCATGGTATCATCTTGATGATGCACAAAATTATCAGTGAATTGATCGTTCAAACATGTGCCAATGGGTGTACTTGAAGAACAAAAGAGAAGAACCAAACAGAGAGCACCGGCGGGGTGCCAGCAAAAGACACTCCGAAGGTTAAGTTAGTGATGGAATAATCTCCTAAGAATTCAAGAGTGCAAGAGCTAGGGAGAATTCACATACCTTGAGAAGTTTAGGGTTTGATGCTTATATAGTAGTGGAAAGTTGACCCGAATCCCTTGATGTGGGGGGGTTTCCTTATGGAGAGGATATGGAGTTAAAGGCCCCGAGATCTTAGGGCTTCTCTTCCTATATATGGAACGTTTGATTGCATAGTAGGGTCTTTGAACGTGGTGTGCAAGTTATTTCCATGTAGAGGCATGTGAGTGGGGAGCACGCAAATCCTATGTGGAGTCTAGAGTAATCTATCGTCGAGGGAGGGGACGTCCTGGCCCGTTGGTCTTCCAAATCGATGGTTTAGGAGGATGCATGACGGATCCCTGATGACGGAGTCAATCAGCATGGTCACGATCCGATGGGTCAAGAGGATGCGTGACGGATCCCTGATGACAGGGTCGATCGGCATGGTCACGATCCGATAGGTCAGGAGGATGCGTGACATCCTTCGATAGATCCTTGATGATGAAGGATATGCTGACGACCCCTTGATACGTGATGACCGTCAGGGCGGAGTGTGTCGCATGGTGTCAGGGAAAGTACCTGACGATACTTTTGGTGATCAAAGACACTTTTAGTGAGCTCATGATGCTTTTGGTAACTGAAGACTCTAGGGTGTTACAAAATTTTTAGATGGTGAATATATTCCCTATCAGTTGCCCCTCATTTCGTGGTCGTCACGCAAGTGGATGAGTGCAAAATATGAGGATCGCTACTTGACTCAATCGTCTTTAGAGGGTTACTAGGATCGTTTGTCACCTTGGTTACTTGATTCGATGATTTCTACTTGAGTCAATCATCTTTGGAGGATCACTTGGATCGTTCGTAACCTTGATGACTAGGTTTGACAATCTTTATTTGAGTCGATCGTATTTGGAGGATCTCTTGGATCAGTCGTCACCTTGGTTACTTGGTTGGTTGATCTCTACTCGAGTCGATCATCTTTGGAGGATCATTTGGATCGTTCGTCACCTCGGTGATATGGTTAGATGATCTCAACTTGAATCGATCATCTTTGAAGGATCTCTTGGATCGTTCGTCACCTTGGTGACTTGGTTGGATGATCTCTACTCGAGTCGATCATCTTTGGAGGATCATTTGGATCGTTCGTCACCTCGGTGACATGGTTAGATGATCTCTAATTGAGTCGATCATATTTAGAGGATCTCTTGGATCATTCGTCACCTTGGTGACTTGGTTAGATGATATCTACTATTGTGATCATCTTGGGAGGATCACTTGGATTGTTTGTCACTTTGGTGACTTGGTTAGACGATCTTTGGGATCATTCGTCACATTGGTGACTTGGTTAGATGATATCTACAATTGTGATCATCTTGGGAGGATCACTTGGATCGTTCGTCATTTTGGTGACTTGGTTAGACGATCTCTATTTGAGTCAATCATCTTTGGAGGATCTCTTGGATCGTTCATCACTTTGGTGACTTGGTTAGACGATCTATACTTAAGTCAATAATCTTTGGAGGATCTCTTAGATCGTTCGTCACCTTGGTGACTTAGTTCATTTGTCACCCTGTAGGTAGGAAGACTCAGATCTTTTACCAAGGCACTCATGGGTGGTTTGGTTCGTCCCTTCCCTCATAGGTAGGAAGACTTAGATCTTACACTAAGGCACTCACAGGTGGCTTGGTCATTCCTCCACTCGTTGGTAGGAAGATTTAGATTTTTTACCAAGGCACTTGTGGGTGGCTTGGTTCGTCCCTCCCCCCGTAGCTAGGAAGACTTAGATTTTTTACCAAGGCACTCGTGAGTGGCTTGGTTCGTCCCTCCACCTGTGGATAGGAAGACTTAGATCTCTCATCAAGGCACTTGTGGTTGGCTTGGTTTGTCCCTCCACTCGTAGGATGATTCAAATTTTTTACCAAGGCACTTGTGGGTGGCTTGGTTCGTCCTTCCACTCGTCGGTAGGATGATTCTGATTTTTTACCAAGGCACTCGTGGGTGACTTGGTTTGTCCCTCCACCCGTCGGAAGGAAGACTCAGATTTTTTACTAAGGCACTCATGGGTGGCATGGTTCATCCCTCCACCCACGAGTGGCTTGGTTTGTCCCTCCATCCGTCGGTTGGAAAACTCAAATTTTTTACCAACGCACTAATCAGTGGCTTGGTTCGTCCCTCCACCCGCTAGTAAGATGACTTAGATTTTTTACCAAGGCACTCGTGAGTGGATTGGTTCGTCCTTCCATTGTCGATAGGATGACTTAGATTTTTTACAAAGGCACTAGTGGGTGGCTTGGTTCGTCCCTCCATCCGTCAGTAGGAAGACTTAGATTTTTTACCAACACACTTGCGGGTGGTTTAATTCATTCGTTCAGTCGTAGGTGACTTTGGTCATTGTCCTTCCCTCTTGGGGATGACTTTACTTTGGTCAACGTCCTTCCCTCTTGGGTAGGACTTTACTTTGGACCGTCCACCAGTAGGTGACTTTGGTCGTCGTCCTTCCCTCTTGGGTATGACTTTACTTTGGACTATCCACCCATAAGCGACTTTCGTCGTTATTATTTCCTTTTGGGGATGACTTTACGTTGGACTGTCCACCTATAGGTAACTTGGGTCGTTGTCCTTCCCTTTTGGGGATGACTTTACATTGGACTATCCACCCGTAGGCGACTATGGTCGTTGTCCTTCCCTTTTGGGGATGACTTTACTTTGGACCATCCTCCCATAGGCGACTTTGGTCGTTGTACTTCCTTCTTAGGGATGACTTTACGTTAGACCGTCCACCCGTAGGCAACTTTGGTTGTCCGTTCACATGTAGGCAGCTTGGGTCATTGTCCTTCCCTCTTGGGAATGACTTTACATTGGACTGTCCACCCGTAGGCGACTTTTGGTTGTTTGTCCACCTGTATGTGACTTTGGTCATTGACCTTCCCTCTTAGGGATGACTTTACGTTGGACCATCCTCCCATAGGCGACTTTGGTTGTTGTCGTTCCCTCTTAGGGATGACTTTACACTGGATTGTCCACCCGTAGGCGACTTTTGGTCGTTCGTCCACCCGTAGGCGACTTTGGTCGTTATCTTTCCCTCTTGGGGATGACTTTACATTGGACCATCCTCCCATAGGCGACTTTGGTTGTCTGTCCACCCATAGGTAGGACTTAGCTTGTGATCTGGTGCCCATCGGCATTTTAGAACGTCGATCAATCCCGTAAGGATGAGGATTAAGTGCACGTTGGCATCCTTGATCGTCGGTCCATCCCATAGGTAGGACTTAATTTTGGATGAGGATCAGGTGCACGCGAGCATCCTTAACGTTGGTCCATCTCATTGGTAGGACTTAGTTTTGGATAAGGGTAAGGTGCCTGTAGGCATCCTTAATTATCAATCCATCTTATAGGTAGGACTTAGTTTTGGATGAGGATCAAGTGTCGTCGGCATCCTTGATTGTGGGTCCATCCCGTAGGTAGGACTTAGTTTTGGATGAGGATCAGGTGCCGTTGGCATCCTTGATTGTTGGTATCCTTGGTTGTCGATCTATCCCGTAAGGATGAGGATTAGGTGCCTGTAGGCATCCTTGGTTGTCGATCCATCCTGTTAAGACGAGGATTAGGTGCCCGTTGGCATCCTTGGTCGTCGGTCCATCCTGTAGGTAGGACTTAGTTTTGGAGGAGGATCGAGTACCTGTAGGAATCCTTGATCGTTGGTCCATCCCATAGGTAGAACTTAGTTTTGGACAAGGATCAGGTGTCATTAGCATCTTTGATCGTCGGTATCTTTGGTTGTCGATCCATCCCATAAGAATGAGAATTAAGTGCCCATGGGTATCCTTGATTGTCGATCCTTCTCGTTGGGATGAAGATTAAGTGCCCATTAGCATCCTTGGTCGTTGGTCCATCCCGTAGGTACCCTTTTTGTTGCAATCAATGATTCTGTATGGTCCTTCCTAGTTAGGTCCTAACTTTCCTTGTGCGGGATCCTTTGTGGCCATGGTCACTTTCCTCAAAATAAGGTCGCCAATGCTAAAGTGTCGAGGTTTGGCCTTGGCGTTATAGTGTTTAGCCATGAGATCTTGGTAACGGGCCATCCGTTGTTCAGTAGTCACCCTGACCTCATCCAGCAGATCCGAGTGTAGATGGATCCCTTTTTTGTTCTTCCCTTCGTCATTCTTCCCTTCGTAGTGTTTAGCCATGAGGTCTTGCTGAAGCGTTGGCACTTGTCGCATGCTTTTACGTAGGATTAGGCATCCTTCTGCATGGTGGGCCAATAGTACCCTGATCGTACGAGCTTGTGGACCAACAATCATGCCCTCGAGTGGTTTCCACACACCCCTTCATGGACTTCTCTTGTGATGTAATCTACTTTGTTGGGGATAAAACACCTTAGGTATGGTCGGGAGAAACCTTTCCCATTAGCACAAAGCGCAATGCCCGAACTTTCAACTTTCGGAACACGTTGTGGTCCTCCAAATGCGTCTCATTCTTAAGGAAGAAAGTGATCAGAATCGTCCAATCAATACTTACTGGTATCACTTGTATTTCCAATTCCTCAATGGCAGGGGAGTGTTGGGTGAAGGATAGTACCTGACGACCGGTAGTCATGTGTGCGGCAGATGTGGCCTTGGCCAATCGATTAGCATGTTCATTTTCTTCCCTTGGGACTTGTACAAATTCTGCTGTAAAATTTTGATTTGTCCGTCTCTTAACAAGGCTAAGGTACTTCTTCATCCACTCTCCCTTGGCTTCGTAGTCTCCGTTGATATGCCCAATGACAACCTGGGAGTCGTTATGGATGACGAATGATGAGGTCCCAGTTGCTTTGGCTAAGTCGAGTCTTGTTAGTACAGCTTCGTACTCAGCTTCATTATTGATTGTCAGGAACTGGAGTTGAACGGTACACTCTATGATGTCCCCTTCAGGAGATTGTAGGACTACTTCGATCCCTCCGACATGTCTATTGGATGATCTATATATTCAGACCTTCCATGGGGCTGCCTTCCAGCCTTTAGCCTTGTTCGTTGTAAATTCTGCGACGAAGTCAGCTAATGCTTGGGCTGAGGGGTTTGTTCGTTTGGACTATTATGGTGTGCGCTTCGAAGTATGGCCTAAGCTTGCAGGCCGTTATGATTAGAGCGAAGGCCAACTTCTCCATGGGGGGATATCTTTTTCCTGCTCCCCTAAGTGTTCGGCTGGTGTAGCATACAAGTAATTGCACACGATCCTCCTTTCGAATGAGAGCTGAACTGACAGCCATGGGGGATACGGCCAAGTAGAGGGAAAGCTCTTCATCGGGTTTAGATAGACTGAGGAGTGGTGGAGATGTAAGGTACGCCTTCAATTCCTTAAATGCTCTTTGGCATTCGTCGATCCACTCAAATGCTTTCATCTTGGTCGTCCCTTTCTTGGTGATCGTCCGTCTAGGGACGGTTGTTGTTGCGTTTGCCGCTACCCTATTTGTCATTTTGATTATTCGAATGATGTTCCTTTCGCTGGCCTAACTTTCGTTCTAGCTCATGATTCCGTTGGGTGAGTCATTCAACCGCCACGACAAGGGTTTGCACTTTCCTCTCCAAGATGTTGGGCAGGTTTCCGATCTCTTGGTTGATGGTAGCCATTGATCGTTTGGACCATGCAACTCTTTGTCTTAAGAGCAGTGATATGGCTGATCACTCAGTTCCCACAGAAGACGCCAATTGATGATGCACAAAATCGTTAGTGAGTTGATTGTCCATACACGTGTCAATGGGTGTACCTAAAGAACAAAAGAGAATAACCAAACAGAGAGCACCGGCGGGGTGCCGGCTAATGGCCCTTCGAAGGTTAAGTTAGTGATGGAATAATCTCCTAAGAACCTAAGAGTGCAAGAGCTAGGGAGAATTCGCATACCTTGAGAAGTTTAGGGTTTGATGCTTATATAGTAGAAAGCTGACCCGAATCCCTTGATGTGGGGGGGTTTCCTTATGGAGAGGATATGGAGTTAAAGCCCCCGAGATCTTAGGGCTTCTCTTCCCATATATGGAACATTTGATTGCATAGTAGGGTCTTTCAGCGTGGTGTGCAAGTTATTTCCATGTAGAGGTATGTGAGTGGGGAGCACGCAAATCCTACATGGAGTTTGGAGTAATCTATCGTCAGGGGAGGAGAGGTCCTGGCCCGTCGGTCTTCCAAATCGATGGTTGAGGAGGATGCGTGATGGATCCCTGATGACGGAGTCGATTAGCATGGTCACGATCCGATAGGTCAGGAGGATGCGTGACATCCTTTGACAGATCCCTGATGATGGAGGATATGCTGATGACCCTTTGATATGTGACGACCATTAGGGCAAAGTGTGTCGCATGGTGTCAGGGAAAGTACCTGACAATGCTTTTGGTGATCAAAGACTCTTTTGGTGAGCTCATGATGCTTTTGGTAACCGAAGACTCTAGGGTGTTAAAAACTTTTTAGATGGTGAAAGTATTCCTTATCACATCCTAACTCACTCAAGCCCTTGACATGTGGATTTGACACAAGTTAAGTGAAGTATTCAGTTGGTGAATGGTGATATCCTATATATGTGATTTATATGTTGGATCTATAAATTTAGAGGAAGCACTAAACATAATGTACCTGTATTCATAAAAGCAAGGACTTCTCATAGCGTGAAAATACCAACAAATTTTTTTTTTTTGGGAAATACCTGTTGGGGAATGAGTCATGGGAAACCTTGTAATCATTGTGGATTTGAAAAATCTTTTCCCTTCTTGGCCTGTGTTTGTTCCACTGCCTTTTCTTCTTTAATAACCCAAATAGCAAGCCAGAAAAGTAAAAATAAAAAACAAAACAGAACATAACGTGAAAATGAAACTCATGAAAGCAAAGGAACAAAACCCAAAAATTGAAAAATCCTAATAAAAATTCAGGTAGAATTTGATCATCTAGGTTGTTACCCTGATTTCAACCAAATCACTAAATTGACAGCAAACCTAATTGAAAACAACAGGATAAGAGATTAGTTGAAAATTACCGAGAAAAATGGTCTGATATCGAGCCTAGATAGGAGATTGAAAAAGGTTGCACCCGTCCTCAAGTTTTCAAGAAAATAAACTTACTGACAATTGTGTGGAGCCGGAAGATGGAGGGAGACTGGTCTGCATCATATCAGATTTCTCTCTTTCTGTCTCATGCACTCTCCCTAATCTCTATTGCTATATGTTTGTTTATATCTCTTTCTCTGGCAGTTTTTTTTTTTTTTTTAATATATATCCTGTGCCAAATGTTTAGCAGACAGTGAAACTCAAATGTTTGCTATTTATATCTCTTACCCTGGTAGTTTTTTTTTTTATAGTATATATCCTATGCCAAACGGTTAGTAAACAGTCAAACTTGAATGTTTGCATCACATTTTGCCACTAAGAATTAATTTTGAAATAAAGAATCAATAATGATTAAATAAATAAATAAAAGTGACGTGGCCACTGATGTAGCTTAATAGGAGTGTAGTAACAATAAATGCTATATTTCATCTTTTAGATGTATATAGATATATGAATTACCTTAGTACCATATGATATGAAACTTCCTTGACTCTAATTACAAACCACTCATTACAACATTTGACAATTATTTGGTCATTATACTTAGATATATGTAAACAACAGTGGTGTGATTCATATACATTCTACATTTAAATTTGTACTATCAAGTCTAATTGATAAACACAAAAAGCATCCAGCTTCTAGTCTTACTTGCACCTGCTTGTCTGCAAATATAATAGGTCCCTTTTACTCGGACTGGGTTGGAAAGCTTGCCACTTGGATATATCTAATCAGTTGCAAGTAGTTTAGCAATGTAGATTTTTGGCAACTGGCAATTGTTATTTAACAAAATCAAGCAAGTTCACTAACAAGAGTAAAAACGCTAAGAGCTACAACGAACTCATCTACCGAAAAAGATCTTTCACAGAAGTGGGACTTGGTGCTGGTGGCGCACTTATTATGCCTTCTGAATAACAACAAAGACGATGAAGTAATGCAGTGATTTTGCCCCTGTTGCAGTTCACAGATCAAGTCTTTGAATGCTGTAATTGATATATATTCAAGCAGTATTGATAATGACAACACAAAAGAACATTAATTACAAGAATACTAGATTGCTGCAGGAGTATGGTTATAGCCTTTTAGGGTGATGAATGACATTTTGTAAGCTGTTCCTCTGACAGGCTGTCTAATTTTATTATAGATGATCATTGGATATAGTCTGTCAGGTAAGAAAGCTAAGTGCAAATTCAAAGTAAACTTTGTGAAATGCAAATTCGTTGCAAAGTATGACATTGCTATGCCGTTTCTGCATAGGTAGGATTGAGTATAGAGATCATCTTTGTTTTGATTGTTCTATCTCAATAAGGATTTGGATGCAGATTCTGACCAGTTGCCTTTATAAAAGGCATGTAGGATCTTGGAGTGACAAGGTTGATTAGGCCTTGAAAAAATTGAATAGGAAGAGTTTTCAGTTGTCTATATGCAAGCTAGCTCTTAGTGTTACTATCAGTAACATATGGCTTGATCTTAATTTTAAGTATTTTTCAAGGCTAAGGATGAAGTACTAGTTAATGATGGTGTAAGAATGTTAACAATTTGGTTTTAAATAGAACTTTTTGCTGTTTATGGAGGCTCCCTGTTTTTGTTTTGGATTCTTGTTAACTTT
The DNA here is from genome assembly GCA_030021035.2 of Notholithocarpus densiflorus. NCBI lineage: Eukaryota > Viridiplantae > Streptophyta > Magnoliopsida > Fagales > Fagaceae > Notholithocarpus > Notholithocarpus densiflorus. Next base: position 1,959 of record JARYZH020003404.1, on the reverse strand, counting down.
CTAGATTTGTTGAAAGAGTTAGTTTGATCTAGGTGCTATTGCTTGTCTAGTGTTATATGCAACTGGTTTGTTACTTCGTTCTTTTTGCATCTACTTTCTGCTGGTTTTGATTGTATTATGTTTCTTATTAATGAAATCATTTGTAATCCTACCAACAAAAGATGCCAAGCAATATAGAATAAAGGAAAAGCAACAAAACCTTAAAGCAAGCCTTCCTACTGTAAAGAGCAACACTAACATTCAACTTTGAGCACTGAATGGATTAGGAGGTGGCTGGAACAAATTGCAATAACCCGGGGACTCTTCCAAAGGTTGAATTGTGCGAGTTTGCAAGTCAGCTACATATATATATCATGACCCTTTGCTTTCCCACTAAATTGACCCGGTTCAAACCTTGGCACGCTAAAAACTATACAACTCCCATTGCAGCCAGGAAGATGAGAAGCTAAGGCAGCAAACTTACTAGTATTATTCTCTGAACCCAAAAATAACACTAAATCCCCCAAGCTCCCCAAATTCACCCACTCCTGCCCATCTTCATCCATTACAACAAATTTAAAACAAATCAGCTGAATGTTGGGAATCGAGAAATGAAAGTGCTTTTCAGAACTTGAACAAATTCCATACCAACGGAAAATTTGTATTTCAACACAACAATCCATCAACCAATTCAATTAAGAATGACTGGTCCAAGTCACTGCCGCGATTGCTCTCCCCAACCAAACTTACTTCTGAAGTTATTGGATGAAGTGTGTTGGTGTTTCTGCTGTATCCCTCAACCACATAAAACCTCCCAGTAAAGGGAATCATAGAGCAGCTCCAATAAAGCAATATATCAACATTAGTCCATTGTGAATTTGCTGCCCTATATAAGTGTCCCTCATTCTAATACAAAACAAAATCCTCACTTCACGAACACATACTCATGAAAGCAATATCTTTGACAACCATGTTACTCTCACCATCATTTAGTGCTCCATCAGCAGAAACTGGTAGGTACTGAAGGACATATTCTTTACTACATTCATGCACTCATAAGTTCGAAGAGTCCAATACTTTTTGAAAGGGAGCAGTTGTTAATTTGGAATTTGTAAGTGGATGAAGTAGGTGGTGTACACCATGTTCATCTTCCTCTACCTTCACAAACCATTGTTCTAGAGGAGCTATTTTATCAGGAGTTTCACGAAATTCAATAACATATATGATGCGTTCAGAAAGGTATACATGATCAGTGACCAAGGTGTTATATGTGGGGATTTTTAAGACACAAGGTCTACATGGAAGAACCGAGGATCACCCATGAATTGCAAACTGAACGAAAGCAGAGGAGATCAATGCGAGTCATAAGGCACTTTGTGTTGTATATATAGGTATACACAATGATAGGTTGTAATAATGATGTTTGAGTTTGGAGAATATGGTTTCATAAAGTGAAAATTCAAGTTCTGGAATTTTCTAAGTGAAAATTCGAAAATCAGTATTTTCGATCGGTTGAAGCTTTGGCTCGATTGATCAAAATAGTAAGAAAAATAATCTTGGAGTTTCTGGATAGTTCGATCGCTATTCGATTCCTGTTCGATTGATCGAAAAGAGAATTCGATCGATTGAAAGGATCTCTCGACCGATCGAAACTCGAAAACTGAATTTTCTACAGAATTTTTCTGGTGACTGTTCGGAAAGATTGAAGAGGTTTCAAACCTTGTGAACGGTTTCATAAAACATTTTAACTCTCCATATGTGCCTTTTAATGAAATATAACCCTATCTGTAGAACCTAACATCTTGGTTGTATCCTGGAGATAAATTTGTTATAAACCTTTAGCAACAAAAGTGTGAGGGGCAAATATTGTCTAAGGAAAATGATATAGTGCCTCCAAGTTATCTATTTTCTTTTTGCCTTTTGTGTTAATCTCGTTCTTCCATTATTGCTTTGTGTAATATCCCCAACAGGCGGTTGGGT
>JARYZH020003403.1:0-11082 GCA_030021035.2 Notholithocarpus densiflorus | reverse complement strand
AATTGGAGAATGTACAATTTTGATTAGAACATGAAAATGAATCTTGATTATTTCATATGGAAGCTAACATTATTTTTCATTTTTTGAGAAGTTAATGAGCAATTTATACAAACTTTGTTTATTAAACCAAGTTATAACAATTTATATTTTGATATTCACTAAACTCATATATGAAAATCACTTATTTTATAGAATTTTTTCTCCACAATTTAATAAACCTGAAAAGAGAGGGATCTAAATTTGTAGTAAATCTTAGTCAATCAATAAATAACACAAAAGGAGTAGGAGAAAGCAAAATTAGTCATGATAGAATTGTTTATACATGCTCATAATTGTGTTTTCCTACCATAGAACCAGTTCATTTTGTTGAGCTATTCACAAATTTATACATTTAATACTCTTGTTCTCTACGACTATATCTAGTTTGATCTCTTCCAGTTCTAGGTCTACAGCTTTAGCCCAAATTATAGCATATAAGCCAATGATCATGCAAAATGAACCTAGCAAGATGAAGCCAAACACAATTTCTAAATTTTAACAAATCAGCCAAGAAAATAGTAAGAGAAAAAAACAAAAGAAAACTTCGAAGAAGAGCATATTTGTTTGTGGAGCACCAAGCCTAAAAAAAAAAGTGTAATATATCCAATTCATATTGTGTTGTCCAATATGATAACAGTTGTTAAATATGTTCTATACGTTCTAGAAAGAAGGATGAGAGAAAGATATTAAATGATAAACTATCATGTGTTAACCATCAATGAAATAAATTATAAATTATACCACAAGAGTATTGCATTGCTGATTGTAGAATTGCCAATGAAATAATATATATTTATATATATATATATATAAATTCAGAACACTTGCTAAAAAGTGTGACATATGTGAAACATAATTTTAGTGATAAATTTTTTTTTTTTTTTAAATGTAAGAGAATTTGATTAGTAATACCTACATCATCACCCAAAATAACCAAAAACAACTATTTACAAAGAAATGTAAACAAACTAACAACCATTTATCACTTATTATCCTAAAGAAAAAAAAATTACGGTAGTAATTTTGTGTTTAATAGTTTTGGTTCTTGGAGTAGTGCTAACACAAAAGATTGTTGCCATTATCTTGATATAACCTTCTTAAATTCTAATCAATTCAAGAACTTATAAGAAGTTTATGCAGATGAATATAAGAAAAAGTACTAAAGAAATATGTATTACACTAAAATATTTAAGGAGTATTTTGGATTGAAGAGCAACATGTTGTAGCCAAATTGAACTTGGAATAAGAGATAAGTTTAAGCTAAATAAGGTATGATGATTTAATTCATATAGAAGGGTACAAAATCATTGTGCTCTGTCTTAATAAATACAAAGAACATATTGAACTAAAAAAAGAGATAATTTTAAGCATTTTTTTCACCTTGAGAATGAGATAAGTTTAAGCTAGCTGAGGTGAGGAATAATAGTGTGTGTGTCTATATATATATATATATATATATATATATATATATATTTATATATATACATATATTTGGCTAGCATGATTTGAATTAAGTTGTGGAATTTTCTAAGAATAAGTTACATCAAGGTATATGCTTCAGTTGAAAGAATTTTTAAATCCAAAGAAATGGATATTAGGTTAACCATGAAAAACATTAAAAAAATATTGCATGAATGCCCATAGTCATAAAATGGATGCAATACTTAAACATTGTAAGTGTCCCAAAATTGTTTCCTTGAAAATTATAAATGGTAAGATTTAGAGATTAGATCTTAAAATAAAATTTTAAAAAACCTTTAGTGTGTTTGAATTACCATAATGTTATTTGCATTGTATTTTGTTGAAAAATTAATGAAAAAACCATATATAGATTAGGTATAATCTCAAATACAAAGAAAAAGAAAAACACATGGTATAATCCCAAATATAAAGAAAAAGAGAAACGCCATTCCTATAAATTATAATATTTTGTTTCCTCTCCCAAGGTATCCTAAGAAAGAAATTATAAATTAGCATATATTTAGATGAGATTAAAGGATTTTAGCAAGAATTTGCGTAGTATTTAATTTAAAAAATAACAAAGCTATTCAGAAAATAAAATAAACAAATGGGAGGCAAAAGACCATGTACTAAAACCAAATAAGAAATTAGCAAGATGGTAATGTATTTCGATATGATGGAAGCGATTTAATAAATTGTGATCAAGGAAAATAACCATTACTCAAAAGAAGAAGTGGAAAACATTTAAAATGTACCCAAAAAAAAAAAATAGAGTGAAGATCAAGAGTATTGTAAGCACATTGAAATACTTACCAAATTGAGACGATGACTTTTTGTTGAATTGTTATCTCTGATCGAAGAAATCATCTCAATCTTAGTAAAGAAAAGCCGGAGTTTCTTGATGGGTGTGTTTTTGTTTATTTTCCTCGTGGGTGTGTTTTATACTATTCATTTTCATATGACAATTTATTTTGTCATAATGCACTTTGGCATAACTTAATATATGACCGTTCAAGAGAATGTGTAAGGTCATAAACTCATAATGCAATATTGGGTGTGTTTTCTACTATTCTGTTCATATTACAATTTATTTTGCCATAATGGACTTGGAAATAATTTTGTATTCATATGTTCATTCAAGAGAATGTGTAAGGTCATAAACTGATAATGCAATTTTGATTTTTTTTATGTCCAATATTGATTATTTTAATATTTAATATGTTTAGTATTATATATATATATATATATATATAATGTTAAATATTTTGGAGTGTTAAGTGGTATTTCTATTTCTATTACCACCAACAAAGTGGTATGCTGAAGGTAATCCCACCTCATGCCCATGTTTGAGAAACGCCCATGATAATGCGCTGCTCTTTTTATTTGTGTGTCCTGCTGTTAGTCCCCACACTTTGCTTCCTGCATTTATTACATTGATAATAAAAGTACAGTCTTAATATCCTGTTATGCCTCTCAAATCATAATAATTATAGCATTATTATGTCGGTAAGTTACATGTATTTAATTATTATTTAGAATGCCTTTAAAAAAAAAAAATCATTATTTTAGAATGTAAAGTCATCTTAGATATTTAGATATTAACATTTTATTATAGTTAGAAAAGTCATACTACCTTGGTTCATTTATTTTTAGTCAAAAAACTATCCTTTAGAAAGACATTTATAAAAAACATTTTTTTTTTTTTATAAAAATATTACCATGTCACCATTTACCAACTATATAACAACAATACACACGTTCAATTTAAACACTTTCCTTCTCCTCAGCTGGAAAGCCCTCGTCGCGCCTAATTTCAACGTTATTTTTTACTTTTTCTTTGCCTAACCTAGTGCGCCGCTAATAATTTAAACCCAAACAAACAAAGATGAATGCCATCAACTTCATAAAAACTCATTATATGATAGTAAAAGTAAATATATAAGTAGGCCATTTATAGGACTGGATTTAGGGCTAAAACTTGAAAAACAGGTTTTAAATTAAGAAAATTATATTTAAACAAATGGCTTATTATCGCAAATGGTATGGAAGGTAATCCCACCATTTGTAGTTCTATGTCACATGTTTGGATAAAAATGCCTATGAGATGGGCTTACAAAAAAAAAAAGGGATGGTACGTCCGTGAAGAAATTCCCATTTTTATTTTGTTTTTATTATTGTTTATAATGTTACTTGTTAACCATAGTCTTCAAAATTATAATACTATAGCATTATTAGCAATAGTGTTATATATTTAATTATTATTTTAGAATGCCTTTAAAAATCATTATTTTAGAATGTGTAAAGTCATCTTTAGATATTTAGATATTAATTATTTTATTATAGTTGGTAAGTTACATGTATTTAATTATTATTTTAGAATGTAAAAATCATCTTTAGATATTAATATTTATAAAAAAAAAGTCATTTTTTTTATAAAGATATCACTGACAAGCAATAACCCAAGATAACAACAATAAATGCTACGCCTCAACTTTTAAACGTATTTTTTTCCTCCTGCTTGAAAGTCCTTCTGTCCTACTTCCAACGTTTTTTATTTTTTAATTTCTTTTTCTTTTAAGTCAATAACTGAAAAGCGCTTTTAGGCCGTGCGCTAATAATGCGAACTAAATAAATAAGCAGGTGGGCTAGAATAATTATACAAATTTATTATAGGTGATAAGAAAAGTAAATAAATAAAGAATACGTATTTATAGTGACCGGATTTGTAGGGCTAAACTTGGAAAACATTTAAAATTGATGGAAAAATTATATTTTTTTAAACAAATGTATTTATTACTCATCCCAGTCTGCTAAAGCCAAAAACCCTGTCCATCTGTAAAGTCCCATGTCACATGTTTACAAAATGCCTATGAGAAGGGGTTTACAAAAAAAAAAGGATGGTACGTCCGGTACATCCTGCCTTTGCTTCTCAGCCTATTATTTATAAATAAAGTATTTTATGACTACATGTTTTTCAATGATAATAATTATAGCATTATTATGTCGGTAAGTTACATATTAATTATTATTTTAGAATGCCTTTTAAAAAACTATTATTTTAGAATGTAAAGCCTGTCCTCGATATTTAGATATTATTATTTATTATAGTTGCGTTTCCACTTACTTTAATTATTATTTTAGAATGTGTAAAAATTATACTTAGATATTAATATTTATAAAAAAAAGTCATTTTTTTTTAAAGATATCATGGGTCACACGTCTGAATCAAGATAACAACAATATTACGCCTCAATCCAGAAATGTATTTTTTTCTTCCTCCCTAAGCTGAAAGTCCTTCGCTACAAAACCAGCTCCTTAAACCTCACTTGTCCTCTTTGTTGAACTGTAAAAGCCTTTGAACGTTTTAATAATAATCAAATGTGCCCAAAGAGTTTCTTCATCAATTATACAAATCTTATTATAAAAAGGATAAGAAAAGTAAATAAATAAGTAAATGTATCGCATTTATATGACTGTGATTTGTAGGGCTAAAACTTGAAAACATTTTTAAAATTGAAGGAAAAATTATATTTTTTTTAAACAAATGTATTTCTATTACCACCAACAAAAGCAAAGTGTTGAAGGTAATCCCACCATTTGTAGTTCTATGTCACATGTTTGATAAAATGCCTATGAGAAGGGTTTACAAAAAAAGGATGGTACGTCCGTGAAGAATTCCTACTTTTTTATTTTGCTTTTATTATTATTTATAATTCGCTTACCTTTTGCTTGTCACATGTTTTCAATGATAATAATTATAGCATTATTATGTCAGTAAGTTACATGTATTTAATTATTATTTTAGAATGCCTTTAAAAAAAAATCATTATTTTAGAATGTGTAAAGTCATCTTTAGATATTTAGATATTAATATTTTATTATAGTTGGTAAGTTACATGTATTTAATTATTATTTTAGAATGTATAAAAATCATCTTTAGATATTAATATTTATAAAAAAAAGAAGTCATTTTTTTTTATAAAGATATCATGGCCGATAGCCAATCAAGCATAACAACAATAAACGCTTACGCTTCAACTTTTAGAAATGTATTTTTTTTTCTTCTTCCTTTAAGTTGAAAAGTCTCACACAAAATTGGCTTGAACGTTTTTTATTTTTAATTTCTTTTTCTTTTAAGTTGAACTGAAAAGGCTTTGGGTTGAGCTTAATAGTGGAACTAAATAAATAAGAGATGGGCTAGAATAATTATACAAATTTATTATAGGGTGATAGTAAAAGTAAATAAATAAAGAAGTAATGCATTTATGCGACTGATTTGTAGGCTAAAACTTGAAAAACATTTTAAAATTGGAAGGAAAATTATATTTTTTAAACAAATGTACTTTTATTACGCCAACAAAGTGGTATGCTGGGAAGGTAATCCCACCATTTGTAGTTCTATGTCACATGTTTGATAAAAATGCCTATGAGAAGGGTTTACAAAAAAAAAGGATGGTACGTCCGGTGAAGAATTCCTACTTTTATTTTGGTTTCTATTATTATTTATAAATAAAGTATTTTATGACTACATGTTTTCAATGATAATAATTATAGCATTATTATGTCTGTAAGTTACATGTATTTAATTATTATCCTTAAAACTAAAATCCTGTCGTTTAAATGTGTAAAGTCATCTTTAGATATTTAGATATTAATATTTTATTATAGTTGGTGTTACATGTATTTAATTATTATCTAGTAAACGCAAAATCATCTTTAGATATTATTTATAAAAAAAGTCATTTTTTTATAAAGATAACGTATTCACCATGTGTCTTCAACCTAGTTTGTCGAACAATAAATGCTTACGTCAACTTTTAAATGTATTTTTTTTTCTTTCTTCCTTATGCAGTTGAAAAGTCTCACAAAATTGGCTTGAACGTTATTTTACTTTTTCTTTTTAAAATAACCGAAAACATGGGTCAGCTTTAATAGTGGAACTAAATAATAAGAAAGCATAATACTATACAAATTTATTATAGGGTGATAGTAAAAGTAAATAAATAAGTAGTGGGCTACATTTATAGGACTGGGATTTGTAGGGCTAAAAATTGGAAAAATCATTTTAAAATTGAAGGAAAAATTATATTTTTTTTAAACAAATGACGTGGCAGCTGATGTGGCACAACGTGAGAGCGGTAGCATTAAACGCTACGCTTCAGCTTTTAGTAATATATAGATTCCCATCCATCTTAAACTTAATTTCTATAAAGACTTGTACTTGAGAGGTGTGGTGCAGTTAATTGCCACTTGCTCATGATATTTTATGAACTTGCGTTGAACTTCTCTCTTGGTTATAAAATGATAATTCGTATCAATGTGCTTGTCTCGTTTATGAAAAACTGGATTCCTTGTAAAAGTTAATGCTGGCTTGTTGTTCACAAATATCTTTGTAACTTTGAATCTTGTGGCAAATGCAGCTCCTTTAAACATTTTTTTTTTTATGCCAAATCTTATGACAAATGCTAAAAGTGGCAGCAATGTACTCGTCTTCACAAGTAGAAACAGTTAAAATTGGTCGCTTTGTGTAAGTCTATGTGAATGCTATATCATATATAGTTATCTTTAGCACAACCTTCTTGAGAAATGAAATTACATCCTCTCCTAAAAAATACTAGGATTGCTGCATATAAAAAATAAATAATCTATGTACAAACAAACAAACAATCAAGGTGCAGTAGCAGTGTTGTTGAAATGATTGATTTTGACTATGGTGGTGATTTGGATTAGAGGAAATATTTAATAGGTTACCTCTTCACATTATCTTTCTATGCATTTGGTGGAAGGCGATGTTGCAATCGATAGTTGCTTTTTCTACCACAAAGGTAGATTAATTGGCGGCAACAGAGGCGTTGAAGGAAACAATAATATTGTATTTTTTTTATGATAGCCAGAGCCTAATATATTGGACTGAAAATAAGATGTATCATGAGAGAACCAAAGGCATTGATGTTATACATCACATCATTTGTGAGATTGTATCGCTGGGTACTGCTGTAATAAGAGAGGTTACAAAATCAATCCAACATATATATGATGACTAAGTTGATTCGTTTGCGTAAGTTCAAGCAGATAGCCTTTAGGGCCTTTGTCAATATATTCTTGTCATGCATGATAAAACAAATACTTTCTTACTCCTATATGATGTTCTTAATGTCCACGGTAAGCAAAAATTGACCTTGCACTTGTATATTGAACTTAGTTGGTATTTGCTATTTGATAGCCTCTAGGAGCTTTGTCAATATATTCTTGTCATGCATGATAAAACAAATACTTTCTTACTCCTATATGAATTTCTTAATGTCCATATATAGTAAGCAAAAATTGACCTTGCACTTGTATATATAACTAGCCATGCTCAATTCTTATATATGCTCACTGTGGTGAGAGAGATCTTTGGGGTATTCATTTTGTGAGAGTGCATTTTTGCCACTAAGATAATGTCCTTATTTTCCTAGTGAGCCTTTCTCCAAGACACCGCCTCTGCACAGACCTACGACTAGATCACGTAAATATTTATTATTTTTGTGTGACTATTAATTATTTTTCTATTTTTATGTTCCATAAGCCCATTATAATGAACTATAATAACAAGAAATTGACATCAAAGGTTTAGTAGTTATATTGTGAAGTCTGTACTTACATTTATTGTTTGTTTGCACTAAACAGGTGGTTATCATTTGTCCTGTGTATTCAATTTCAAAGAATTTGATTAATCGTGTTTGTTTCATAATGCACGTTAGAGGCACATGACAATGCCTTGGTGTTGTCAGATTTTCTAGAAGAAAGGTTCAAAAAGAAAAAGATAACAAGATAATGTCTATAATGAAGAAAATTGTACAATTTCACTGCAGCCTAGTTTAAACTTGAAGTTTCAAGAGCATTGTAGCTCAATGACATAACCTACTAATCTTTATTAGGAGAACCAGAGTTTGAATCCTCTTCCCACTGTTGTAAGTATTGAATTATCAAAGATAAACTTCAACCAACAAGATGTTTGAACTAATTACTTAGAAAATATAAAGTGACAATTCTCTACTTAGTGTCCTGATATGAGCTACCTCATTGCTATACACAAGATGTTTTTATTGTTAAAGAAAAGGAAATCTAATGATCTTATTCTCACCTTCCATCTATCGTGCATCCATTTCGGAAATGGACAAGCCATTTAGTGAATGGTTATTTGATTCTTTATCAGAAATATTAGCCTCAATTGCTTTCCTTCCAATAGAAAATGCTGGTTTTTTGGGTAAAGGCAATGGCATACTTTCATTTGTCAACAAAAATAGCACATCTGACATTGTAGGCCGATCAATTGCACCATCCTCTACGCATAATAGACTGACATGAATGCATCTCAGCACTTGATATTTGACACATGAATCACTTATTGCTGGATCAACTAGTTCTATCCCTTCACCTTTTCGCCACAAATCCCAAGCCTAAAGAAAAAGGTTATAGTCATTGGAATGTCTAAAATACGCAACAATCAAAATACACATAGTCCATAGTTAAGGTTTTCTTGACATACGTATCCTACTAGATTGAGAGCATCATCAACATGTTGGAAGCTGTTGTTTCTTCTACCACTAACGATCTCAAGCATTAAGACCCCAAAGCTGTAGACATCAGATTTTATTGAGAATACACCCTTCATAGCATACTCAGGAGACATGTAACCACTACACAAAAATACAAAAATGAAATTTTCATTTCACAAACACATAACTGAAAATTTTAAAAGATAAATGATGTAAATTTAACGTACTATGTCCCAACAATTCTACTAGTATTTGCTGCCAATTCATTTTGTTCGAATATTCTTGCTAGGCCAAAATCAGAAATCTTTGGGTTCATACTTTCATCAAGAAGAATGTTACTAGCTTTTAAATCCCTATGAATTACTCTTAGCCTTGAATATTTATGGAGGTATATCATTCCTTGAGCAATTCCTTCAATTATCTTGAAACGTTGCTTCCAATCTAGTAGCTTGCTTGTATTATGATCTATCCAATACAAAAAATTAAATTATAATTATTCTAATTTATAGATAAATCTTATAAATTCATTAAAGAAATCAATTGAAGTCGTAAGATAAAAGTGGGTGTTGCTCAAACCAAACAGAAAGTAGTCCAAGCTTTTATTGGGCATGTATTCATAGATTAACATCCTTTCCTCTCCATGAATGCAGCAACCTAGAAGCTTAACAAGATTCACGTGTTGGAGTTTAGATATGAGTATCAACTCATTCTTGAACTCATGTTTTCCTTGTCTTGAATTTTTAGATAGTCGCTTTACAGCTATTTTTTGTCCTGTTAGCAGTTTCCCCTGATGTGATGATCAAATAAGGCTTTTAGCCAATATTAGATATAGTCTAATTAAAACATCTTTCTTTAGAAATTTATTGGAGCTTACCATATAAACAGATCCAAAGCCGCCTTCTCCAAGCTTGTTTTCTGCTGAGAAGTTATTTGTGGCGGTCGTGATGCATGCATAACTTAAAACACTTAAATCATGCCTTTGTTTCCTATCATTTGGAATGCCAATGACGGTAGATCTCTCTGATGTCACTAAATCAAGTAATTCAATTTCTTTTTTTGTTTCATTCTTCCCTGTATATATTTACATAAAACATCTTAACTTAATTTGAGCAATAATGAAACTGCAAATGTAATTTAACAATATTCTTGCATATCTGAACTATCTACCTTCAAGTGCAACTTTTCTCCTCAGTAGATAACACAATATGCATAAGAATATTACAAGTAGAGAAATGGCAATAGGAATCCACTTCTTTGTTCCTACATTTGGTAATAAGTATTTGTGTTAGTAATCCTCAAATTATATAAATAATTTGCTTCTGGTCAAAATTATATATATAAACGGTTAGATTTTATGAAAATATAGAGATATAGTGTAAATAGAGAATAAAGAGAATAGAAGAATTCTATAGTTTGGCCTAATGGCCTACACCCACAGAAGACACCCTTGATGACTATATCTTTACTATAATCTCAATTCTATGTTAGAATGAATCATAAGCAAGACATATAGGGATTAGGAGTTAATGTTAGGTATACATGGGCTTCACAATATAATTTGGCCTTTTGAGCCAATACACAAACCTTTTATCTCTAACATCCCTCTCAAACTTAAGGTATAGAAGCTTGTTGAAGACAACTTGAGTTTGGAATGTAACTCTTGAAGATAAAGATTCCTTAAAGATGACCATGTAGAATGAATGTGAAATTCCTAATTATGAAAACAAACAACAATGCCGGATGAAGCCGAAAGACAATAAAAACCTAAGAAGGTTGCATTAGTGATCAAGGAGGGTCTGCTACTTGAGGTGGCTACACCAAGGGCCTGAGGACCATCAGCAAAGAACAACGTTGTGATGAAGCACATAAATGAGTTAATGAATGTAACTGATGTTGAACCCAAGGAGAGGGGTTAATTTTGTGTTTTGGAAGCCTCAAATCAGAAAATGAACCCAAAGTCAGAATCTATAAGAAAAAAGGGTGGGGCACACTCGATTTGAAAATTCAACTCTAGTCAACGTTAAGATAAGGTCAATGGTCT
>JARYZH020003402.1:0-11082 GCA_030021035.2 Notholithocarpus densiflorus | reverse complement strand
GCATGGTACTCGAGTTTACCATGCTCGAGTACCACATAATTTTTTTTTATTGCCCAATTTCCATCTCAGCAGTGCCACGGTGGCAAAACTCCTAGGAACTCGAGTTTAAGAAACTCGAGTACCATAAAAAGTGGTATTTCCCTATATAGTTCCAAAACAGTGTTTTTTTACAAAATATTTCAAAAATTGGTAGTATTTGGCCATTTTGGCCTTGGGAGAAGTGAAAATACAGTAAAAGTAGGCTGTCATTTTTTGGGTTTTATCACCCTCTTTGACTAATTAGTTTTTTTAAAATATATTTAATACCATTTTGCTAACCAAGGCAAATCCCCACGTCCCAACTAACTATCTCATTTACTGATTTTAATTGATATTTTGTGGTTTTGTTTAACTTTTTAATAAAAGTTACAAATCCTTTACTTTATTTTTTTATTTTTTTAACTTATAAACTTGTAAGTGTTGTAACATGTATTTGTAAAGATCCATAATAAAATATACGGCTTCTATCAAATAATTAAATCTATAAATATGAAAGTATATATATATATTTATATATACTTTCAAATTCATGAATATATAATTGTTTTAAATAGCGGTAATTTTGAAATGGTACACCGGTATTGATCGGTACCAAAATATTTCGTTTCTTTGACTAAACCGAAACGGCCATGGATAATGAATTAAACTCGATGAAGAATAAGTAAAAGTGTGATTAGTAAAAGTGTGTTTTCACATGACCCACTGACACACTTTTGCCAATCACAATTCACCATATAGTAAGTTGTGGCACAAAATTATACCCATTTATGTGGTCCTAGCATAATTCCAAAATAATATCAAATGTCTAAATGGATAAATTATAAAGAGAGAAGTGGAAGAGTCCAAAACGTGTGGAGGAGAAACAACTAGAGAAAGAGTTTTTGGATTTCCATCCACAAATTTCTAATTTTTTTTAATTTTCTTTTACTCCCAACGTGTCCATCAATGTATCATTTACCATTTCTTTTTTAATGTTGTCTTGTCCTGTCTCGTGGTCTTTTCTATCACTTCTTTTTTTAAATTATATAAATATATATATATATGTATATATATATATGTATATATATATATATATATATATATATATATAACTTATAAGCTCATTGGGTTAGATATAAACTAACTAGTTACTTTTTTGCTGAATATAAACTAACTAGTTACTATTATCATTTATAAAGATGCATAACATTATATGGATTTTTACCAAAAATTAAATTTATAAACATTCAAATAATATATATATACAATTAAATTCATTAATATTATAATTATATAATTTTTTTGTTTAAAAATAGCGGTAATTTCGAAACGCTACACTGGTATACATGTGTGGAGGAAAAAAAACAAGAAAAAAAAAACGTATGGATGAAAGAAAGGAAAAATAATATAAAGAATAAGAAATCACAATTGAGAAATATTACCACAATATTTTCACAATAAATTTTAAGTAATAGATTATTAGTAGCAAATATTGGTGAGTAAAAAATTAATTTTTTATGGTGGATTCAAATTAAAACTAGTAATAATTTTTTACATAATTTGTGGGTTCATTTACCATTTCTTTTTAATGTTGTCATGTCTTGTCACTGTTCACTTGTAGACTTTCTTATCCAACCTGACATTGGTTTTGTGCTTTTTTACGTGCTTCACCTTACTTTACTTTTTCAAGTTCCGACTTCAGCCTCCTTATTAATTTATTTTGAATAAAATAATTTTATATTTTTCTTTTATTGTTTTGTGTGTTTGACGTCTAAGATAAATACAAACTTCAAATACGGTACACCAAAATACATCTAAAAACAAGAAAGAGAAGTTGACAAAAAAATCTTATCAATGAGCAACAAGGGGGATTCGAACACATAAGCAAAGTTAAGTTAATGCACCTAGGAACTCACCACTATACTATTGCACGACATATTTGACTTATATGGAAACTAAATTAATTTATTCTAAATTTAGTATGTATTTCAAGTTTTCAAAGACAATAAAAACACACACATTTTTATTATAAGAAGTGCTACATATAGAAACTAAATTAATTTATTCTAAACCTAGTATGTATTTCAAGTTTTCAAAGACAATAAAAAAAACACATATTTTTTTATGAGAAGCGTTACATTCACAATATTTTCACAACAAATCAAAGATGGTTAGTTGTTATTGGTTCAAATTTGAACCTAACACTAACATTACTTTTTTGCCCCAATAATAATAACCAGTAACAACCTACCACTTAGAATTTGTTGTAAAAATGTTGGTGAAATTTGAGAACAATTGGATAGTCAGATTGAGAGAACAATGTCATAAAGGTACACAACACACGTCCATCACGCGCCATCCTTAGATTTGAAATCTAACCGTTGGATTCAAAGAGTGTAATGAAAGATTAATTCTAGTAAATTATAGTCACAATCAAATGGTTGGATTTAGAGAAAGGCCAGTCAAAGTTTAGTTAAAGTTGATCAAATCCGGTCAAACTTAATAGATGGTCCCGAGACCACTAGACTTTGTGAAATTCATATTTGAATCTTGATCGTTGGGATTGAAAAGTATGGTAACATATTGGTGTTGGTAAAATTTGAGAACAATTGGATGATCAGATTGAGAGAACATAGCCATAAAGGTACATAACATATGTCCATCACACGTCATCCTTAGATTTGAAATCTAACCGTTGGATTCAAAGAGTGTAACGAAAGGATAATTCTAGTAAATTATGGACACAATCAAATGGTTGGATTTAAAGAAAGGTGCGGTCAAAGTTTAGTTAAAGTTGGTCAAACCCGGTCAAACTTAATAGATGGTCCTGAGACCACTAGAATTTGTGAAATTCATATTCGAATCTTGATCATTGGGATTGAAAAGTATGGTGACATATTGGTGTTGGTGAAATTTGAGAACAATTGGATGGTCAAATTGAGAGAACATTGCCATAAAGGTACACAACACACGTCCATCGCGCGCCATCCTTAGATTTGAAATCTAACCGTTGGATTCAAAGAATGTAATAAAAGGTTAATTCTAGTAAATTATGCTCACAATCAAATGGTTGGATTTAGAAAAAGGCACGGTCCAAGTTTAGTTAAAGTTGGTCAAACTCGGTCAAACTTAATAGATGGTCCCGAGACCACTAGACTTTGTGAAATTCATATTCAAATCTTGATCATTGAGATTGAAAAGTATGGTGACATATTGGTGTTGGTGAAATTTGAGAACAATTGGATGGTCAAATTGAGAGAACATTGCCATAAAGGTACACAACACACTTCCATCACGCGCCATCCTTAGATTTGAAATCTAACCGTTGGATTCAAAGAGTGTAATGAAAGGTTAATTCTAGTAAATTACGGTCACAATCAAATGGTTGGATTTAGAGAAAAGCGCGGTCAAAGTTTAGTTAAAGTTTTTCAAACCCGATTAAACTTAATAGATGGTCCCGAGACCACTAGACTTTGTGAAATTCATATTCGAATCTTGATCATTGGTATTGAAAAGTATGGTGACATATTGGGGTTGGTAAAATTTGAGAACAATTGGATGATCAGATTGAGTAAACATAGTCATAAAAGTACATAACATATGTCCATCACGTGCCATCCTTATATTTGAATTCTAACCATTGGATTTGAAGAGTGTAATGAAAGGATAATTCTAGTAAATTATGGTCACAATCAAATGGTTGGGTTTAGAAAAAAGTGCGGTCAAAGTTTAGTTAAAGTTTGTCAAGCCCGGTCAAACTTAATAAATGGTCCCGAGACCACTAGACTTTGTGAAATTCATTTTCGAATTTTGATCATTGGGATTGAAAAGTATGGTGACATATTGGTGTTGGTGAAATTTGAGAACAATTGGATGGTCAGATTAAGAGAACATTGCCATAAAGATACATAACACACATACATCACGCGCCATCCTTAGATTTGAAATCTAACCGTTGGATTCAAAGAGTGTAGTGAAAGTTTAATTCTAGTAAATTATGGTCACAATCAAATGATTGGATTCAGAGAAAGGCGCGGTCAAAGTTTAGTTAAAATTGGTCAAATTCGGTCAAACTTAATAGATGGTCCCGAGATCACTAGACTTTGTGAAATTCTTATTCGAATCTTGATCATTGGGATTGAAAAGTATGGTGACATATTGCTGTTGGTGAAATTTGAGAACAATTGAATGATCAGATTGAGTAAACATAGGCATAAAGGTACATAACATATGTCCATCACGCGTCATCCTTATATTTAAATTCTAACCGTTGGATTCGAAGAGTGTAATGAAAGGATAATTCTAGTAAATTATGGTCACAATTAAATGGTTGGATTTAGAGAAAGGCGCGGTCAAAGTTTAGTTAAAGTTGGTCAAATCCGGTCAAACTTAATAGATTGTTCCGAAACCACTAGACTTTGTGAAATTCATATTCGAATCTTGATCATTGGGATTGAAAAGTATGGTGACATATTGGTGTTGATGAAATTTGAGAACAATTGGATGGTCAGATTGAGAGAACATTGCCATAAAGGTACACAACACTCGTCCATCACGTGCCATCCTTAGATTTGAAATTTATCCATTGGATTCAAAAAGTGTAGTGAAAGGTTAATTCTAATAAATTATGGTCACAATCAAATGATTGGATTTAGAGAAAGATGTGGTCAACGTTTAGTTAAAGTTAGTCAAACCCGGTCAAACTTAATAGATAGTCCCGAGACCACTAGACTTTGTGAAATTCATATTCGAATCTTGATCATTGGGATTGAAGAGTATGGTGACATATTGGTGTTGGTGAAATTTGAGAACAATTGGATGATCAGATTGAGAGAACATAGCCATAAAGGTACATAACATATGTTCATCACGCGTCATCCTTAGATTAGAAATCTAACCGTTGGATTCGAAGAGTGTAATGAAAGGATAATTCTAGTAAATTATGGTCACAATCAAACGGCTGGATTTAGAGAAAGGCGCGGTCAAAGTTTAGTTAAAGTTGATCAAACCCGATTAAACTTAATAGATGGTCTTGTGACCACTGAACTTGGTGAAATTCATATTCAAATCTTGATTATTGGGATTGAAAAGTATGATGACATATTGGTGTTGGTGAAATTTGAGACCAATTGGATGGTCAGATTGAGAGAACATAGCCATATAGATACACAAGACATGTCCATCTCACTCCATGCTTAGATTTGAAATCTAACCGTTGGATTTGAAGAGTGTAATAAAATGTTAATTCTAGTAAATTATGGTCACAATCAAACTATTAGAATTAGAGAAAGGCACAGTCAAAGTTTAGTTAAAGTTGGTCAAACCCGGTCAAACTTAATTGATGGTCCCAAGACCACTAGACTTTGTGAAATTAGGTTCAATGGGAAGGTTTTCAGTGGATTATTGGGTATTGGAGTAGTTGTAGAAAATGTTAATAAAGAAATAATTTTGAAAGATGATGAACATCATGTTAACATTAACTTAGATAAAGTTGATTAGGCAAAATGATGAAAATTTTTATTATTTTCGCTCATATATCATGTATTATCATTTCTGATTTTAATTAATTTGAATATGTATGTTATAAATATATTTCAATTTGATTTATTTACCTACTTTTGGTAAATATTATTACATAATTGATGATTGAATTGGTTATTAGTTGAATATATTATGAATTTATAATGAATATACCTTTCATATATTTATAATGAATTTAGTAGTTTGGTAAATATTGACTAATACCTTTCTTATGACACATGATACAGAAAAATCAAAAATTGATTCACGATACGATTCACATTTTGATAACTATGAGAATTAGTCAGTATTTTGAGTGAAATCAGAACTTTCTCAATTTTTATTATTTTATCGATTTCAAGTTTCAAATGGGTAACATTATGATTTGAGAGTATTTTGAAGCAACAAGCCCTTCGTTGTCTCATTTTTTTCTTTTTTTAACGGATTTGAAAGTTTTAAGTTACTTTGGAGGTTTCAAGTTTATTTTGGTCATTATATAAGTTTGAGAGTATTTTGGTCATTTTGACGAGGTTAATGGTATTTTAATCATTTCAAATATTTTAAAGGAATTTTTTTTATGTCATTTTAAATATTTTAAGAGGCATTTGGAGGTTTGATAAAAAAAAAAAAAATCATATTATATCAAAATTGTTTTAGCCACATATTAGTGACGACAATCTTTGTCTTCATTAAAAGATCCCTTATAGCGACGACCTAATTCGTTGCTAATATATAATCTGCTTCCCTCCAATAATTCCCACCACTTTTTGAGAGTGAAAATTTTACCCTCCATTATATTTAGGTAGATATATTTGTGACGACATGTTGTGTCATCGCTAATAGCCTTCTAATAGCGACCACTAATGTGTCATCGCTGATAAATAAAGCATATATATATATATATAATATACTTACTATATATTTTTGGTCACATATCTATGACGAAACATAAGTTCGTCACTAAAGATGATTATTAGCGACGATAGATGTCGTCGTTAAAATAAACCTTATTTTAGCGACGTAAATGTCGTCGCAACAAAATTTATTGTCGTTGCTAAAAGTTTCCCTCCATTTTTCAAAAGTAAATAAAATTCCCTCAATGGCGTTAGCGACGACTTATTAGCGACTACCTTAGTGTTGTCGCTACAATACATTTATTAGCGATGACCATTTATTATCGTCGCTAATGTATGCCTAATAGTGACGACTTTTTGGTCGTCGCTAAAACATTGGTCGCAAAAGACCAAAATTCTTGTAGTCCACTTGACTGAGCAAGAGTGCTGGCTCTATACTATAAGCAATTAAGATGGTATTCTAAGGCCCTAAGTGAAAAAAGAGCCCCCAAATTTTAATCAATAGAATTATTTCTTTCATTGTAAAAATATTAATTAAGCTCAAATATTAGTAAATAAATAAATAATATTTTTTTATCAAATGAAAAAAAAAATTAAAAAAAAAAATTATGTTCATAACATTTTTACAATAAATCTTTTGTTATTGATGACAAAAAAATAATTTCAGTGGTGTGTTCAAATTAGAAATAGTAATAACTTAGCACATAGGATTTGTTGTGAAAAAAATTGTGAATGTAGTTCTTCTTAAAAAAAAAACAAAAAAAGCAATATACAAAAAAAAAAAAAAAAAATTTACAACATTTTTCACAATAGTTTGAGTTGGCAAACTTTTAATAGTTCTTATTTAGATCCATCATTATTTTACTTACCACTATTAATCTGTCATGTCAAATTGTGAAAAATTTTGTCAAATTTTTTGTGTTTATAGACTTTTTAACGAACAAATTCTACATAGTTCATATTAATAATAATTTTACATAAAAAAAAAGATAATAAAATTTAAATAAAATTTAAATTATTTTAAGTCATTTAAATATATAAAAATGCTTCAATTTTAGTTTTTGCCTTAACCCTCCAAACGCATCAAACCTCCCTACTGAGCAACTGCCGTTGATCCTTATCATCCTTTCTTTCAAAACCTTGCTCTAGCTCTGCAGCTTTCGCAGCCACTGCCGTGGAATCTTTACCAGTCAGCTTTTGCACAACAGATTTGAAGCACAAGGCATCAGTCTCTACATAATGGGCCTTGATTGTCACAACCTTTACGGGCTCCCTATAGCCGCTTGACACCTGGTGGTTCAATAAACTTAGGCAAATTAGCAGTGTTTTTTTGCCTTTTGGTACGAGTTTTTTAATGATGACTTTTGGTTATAATTATGTCCCAATTGTGCGATGGATGGAGATTTTATAGAGAGAGAAATTTATGGGACTAGCTAGTTAGCTAGCTTTGTACATATTGGTAAGATCATGTGGAGGTTGACATTTAAGAGTGGTAGATGAGACAAGTGGACCGTTCATTTATGGCTTGGAGGCAGTCAGGAAAGACCAAGAAGATGTCAAGGCACGCAATTGACGAACTGATCCTACGTGCATGTTACTCGAAGGTACGTAACTAGACATATATGACATGGCCAGCTGCAAGTGGCAACATGCATAATTGCATATGTCATGTCAAGCAAAATGATTTTCCAATTTAACTCGATGGTCTGAAGAGAAGGTCAAGTAATTAATGTTACCGACACATGATAGAGTTGTTTGATACAGTATAAAAATTTTATGAGATAATTACACTTTACTCACATATAATTTACCTCTAATTTAACTTGTCTATCCATAGTTTTAATTTTAACGCTTTACCCATCTGTGATTCTCTCCGTTACTAATCCGTAACTCATAATATGTCAAAAACAAAAGCTCAAACAGATCAAAACACTCCTCACTCTCAAAACTCACTTCCATCCAACTTGCTCACCAAACTAAGATCTTAGATGCTACAATTTAGGAATTCGATGAAAAAGAAAAATCTCATCGATTCTCACTCCCACCCAGGTGCCCTGATTTAATTTACCCAAATTTAGTAAACATTTACCCTTTTTTTTGGTTCTTTTTTGTGCTGTACTGTACCAGTTCTAATTTATTATTACAAAGATTATAGCTCTGCTGCTTAGTTCATAAACTCATAAAATAAAATAAAAAAAGAGAAGGATAATAAAAGAAAAAGTGAAAAACTAAAGAAAATGAAAAGAAGAAATCAGTAAATATATATATATATATTATAGCTGACGTGGCTTTATTTGCCATCAAAGTGCTAATGTGGGTCACATTAGCTACTAAAATTTAGACATGTCAGCATTTTATTTAATATTTTAATATTAGACGTGCCAATTGTGTAAACTGTTTGCCATATAGGCATTTTTCCTTAGTGAGTTAATGGTAGGGACTAAATTGAGTGCAAGTTGAAAATAACAGGGACCAAATTGACTGTTACCAAAATGTAGGAACCAAATTGACTGTAACCTCAAAATGTAGGGACTAAAATGGTTTTTTTGCCAATATTTTATAAAAATTATTATGATTCTTAGATTTTTTTTTTTTTTTTTTTTTTAAAGAATCATTATGACTAATAGAGAAGGATTTTCTCCGTAGAGTATCCATGAAATTTTTTTAGTAGTTTACTTATTTATATCTTTTAAAATTAGTTATACTTTCTTATGTATATGGAAACTTAATTCTCACCATATATTTGTAAATATTGGATTCAAATTAGTTCAAGACAAATGGAAAACATCCTAATCCATACATATGTTAAAACATGAAAGTCAAATCACTAATTAAGGAGCGTGGGTCACTATGAAAATTGAAAAGGAATCAATTCGTTAGAAACACCATGTTTCAACGACTTGATATACACTCAAATATGTGTAAATCATCATTAGGACCATCATATTTGCCTAACATATGAACTAATTTGATGGAATCATACATTGTGTACGTGGTGGCCATTTTAGTTCATGCCTTAATTAGGCTTTTGGGATAAATCTTACAATGATATTTTTCGACTAACTCCACTCTTACTTTTCATTCCTTTTCTTCAATTTTCAACTCATATTATCCTTAGAGAAATCTCTGCAGTTAATATTTCTTATCTCAAAGGAGGAAACCCCTTTTTACGCTTACTAGAAGGTTTTTTTTATTTTTTTTTACTTAACCACCTACTTGCATTAAGTTTTATCCCAGTCAAATTTTCCTAGAGTCTTGTAATGTAATTGCATAGCATCTCTTCATATTTTTACGAAAATATTTAAGATTCAAATCTCTCATTTTCTATTGTAACTATCAATTTACCAAATTATTAAAGAATAATAATAATAGAAGATTCAAATTTAGAATTCAAGTCACTTCCATCATATCATTTATGCTATGTTTGGAAGTTTGGAGGGAGAGTAGAGTAGAGGGGAGTAGAGGGGAGGAGAGTGATGGGGAGGAGAGTAGAGAAGAATGGTTATCCTACACTTTATTTGGATGTTTTTAAAATTAAGTAAGAGGGAAGGGAATAATTAGTCTTTTTATAGTTTGTAATTTTGTTAATATGGTAAGGGTAAATTTGGTAATTCATTTGGTCAAGCATTTTTATGCTATACTATCTCTCCAAATCTCCCCAATTTGGGAGAATTAAAAATGAGGGGTTAGAAATACTTAGAACCCCTCCAAACTTCTCCAAATCCCTCCTCTTCCTCCCTTAAAAATCATCCAAATAAGGTAATTTAACTTACTATTTCTCCCTCTACTCTACTCCCCCTCCATCCAAATAAGCTATTACTAAAATAATGTTCTCATTAACTATTGCCTATCCTGGTCGAACTATTATATGCCCCAAATTCAATGGATAAAAAAATTACTTCCATGTTTCCTCAATTTGGGTCAAGTTCAATATTACTTTTCTAGTTAATCATGGAGTTAACCTTGGAATATCTGGCCTTGCTATGTCATATATATGAAATTCCATTTTACCGCGTCATTGGAATATCGTGACAATAAAGTGGTAAAAGCCAATTTAGCCCAAAAGAGGGGGGAGGGAGGCTGGGGAGGAAAAATCATCCATTGCTCGTGACATTTTCTAAAATAATGTGGAACTCAATGCAAACTCTCTTTGAAATTGAGAATTCAAATCCCCAGAGTCTAGAATACATTACATTATTGTAATTTTCTTTCAAGAAAATGACTATGGGATCCTGCACACTCGTGCCAACATAAACTTGTATTTAAGAATAGGATACAAAAAATGATGATGGGATCCAAAATATGAATCCCAATGAATAATTTGTTTAAATTATTATGATTAGGTATCCATTCTGAAAAGACCACTAGTATAGGTTCACACCCAACCTCAAGAGGTTTTCATAAGAAGCATAAATTCATTTAGAAACTTCAATTGTATTATAGAACAAATAATGAATAATTATCTTCTCAAAAAAAAAAAAAAAAAAATGAATAAAAGATATCAAACATACACAATATACACTTTTGAACTGATCATTCCCATAGCTCAGACATTGGTGGCATCTCTCTAAGCAATTTATCTAACTCCTTGAACGATAAATTCTTCATCAAAGCCGCCTTGTTACCACCGGAGCCGGACCAAGTTTTCGCCGCCATCCTCTCCATCCTTTCTTTCAAAATCTTGCTGTCT
>JARYZH020003401.1:0-11084 GCA_030021035.2 Notholithocarpus densiflorus | reverse complement strand
CAAAATAGTCCACATGGTACATAGAGTAGCACGTCAAATTGATACCTGCTTTGAGTTTTGAGCTTTAAGTGTGTTTTTAACAATGGCTACAATCATATGCATTATGCTACCATTTTGGTTTATAACGTGTATTTCTAATTGTACCATTTCATTCATTATTTATTTAATTTTTTTATATTATAAATTTAATTAATTTAATTTAATTTTTTTAAATATTTTAAAATTTAAAATTTATAGGTGTCATTTCATTCTTTCTTTTTGTTGCTATTTTGCAATTGGTTCCTTCAATTTATTTTGCTTGATTTTTTGTAGGAATGTAACATTCGTTAAAGTGGTATGTTTTTGCTTGAGTTGACTACAATTATGCTTTGCTTGAGTTGGCTATAGATGGGTTGGCCTCATCTTTCTGCCACTCTATCCTATCTAAGACCATATTCCTTAATTAACATGTTCTTTTAACTACTTCTATTAGTGTTATTTTAGGTCTTCTTCTACATCTTTTTGTTCCCTCAACTTGAATCAAATCACTCTTCCTCACTGGTGCATT
Source organism: Notholithocarpus densiflorus (assembly GCA_030021035.2). Taxonomy (NCBI): domain Eukaryota; kingdom Viridiplantae; phylum Streptophyta; class Magnoliopsida; order Fagales; family Fagaceae; genus Notholithocarpus; species Notholithocarpus densiflorus. The sequence continues at coordinate 10,537 of JARYZH020003401.1, read as the reverse complement.
AATTGCTCTCCTTTGCACATACCAAACCATCTCAAATGATTTGTTATTTCCTTGAATTTCCATTTATCCATCTTAATATTCTCATTTCAACTACGCTTATTTTATGAAGACGTGGTTTCTTGATAGCCCAACAATATATATATATATATAAAATTAGAAAGATACTATTATAACTGAAAACTATTAATTTAAATCATAAATATGGAAGAAAAATGAAATATGTTTTAGTTTGTTTCATAACTAAATCCAGCATTGTGCAGAATTCAAAAAGGCAGCAAATAAATAAAGCTAAATAATTGAGACTATGGTGGCAGGATATCTAGTGATTGATCAATGCTTTGATCCTTTAGTCTCACTGGGAAGTTAGTTCTGTAGTTTGATTAGCAATAGAGTATATAGAGATAGAACAGAAAAGGAGAGAAGGGAGAGATGACAACATTGATGCTGATTGACATAGAATGGCATGTGGGTGTGGTTTATTACAATTTTATAAATGTAATTTGAAGGAAATTTATGTTATACGGAGATATCTATGGAATTATATATTATAAAATTGAAATACTTTTTTTTATCTTCATTAATTTGTTACTTCAGAAACATATCTCTGGATGTTCAGTGGATAATTTATGACAATTTAGCATATATGGCACACACGTACACATGTACATATGTATGTATTCAACTGGTTTTTTATTTTTTCAATTGGAAATTGGGACTTGGTTGTGGATTCTCTGTTTTGGAATATATTTTTGGTGAAAGGAATGATTTTTTTTTTTTTTTTTTCCCGTGGATAGGAAGTGGAATGAATAATTTCAAGTAAGTTTCCATAACATTTGATGTTCTTTTGTGTTCACTTTTAGCCCGATCATGTTCCTGGTGTTCCAATTGCTCCATCCTCTCTGCTTGGAATGCCTACATACCTTCCACCTGGACAAATGACTGCTTTGCATCCATATGTTATGCATCAACAAGGGGTTCCCCATTCTTTGCCATCACATGTTACTCCATCTCATATTGGGCATTTTCACTCGATACCTGCAATGGGTTCCCTCCAACAGTGGCAGAACCAACAGGTCCTGACAAATGAAAGCACTTTTACTGTTCTTGTTGTTATGAATCGGTATTACTATGGTAATAATAAATAATATGTTTCTTATTGACCTTTTGGTTTTCAGGCTGCATCAGAAGGTTCACAGATATCTGCGCAGAATGAACTTCCACCATCCCAAACTGATCAAAACCTATTGAGATCAGATGCAAACTACAATTATGAAATTTCTGTTAATGGACAAGGTCTACGTCAAGACTATCTGGATGTTCAAAACAGCCAAGGGGCAATGCCTGATTCTGGAATCTCGTCATCCACTGTGGAAGCAGCACAGGTCTTGTGAATAAAGTTTTTGCTGTTCTGATAATAGTTTGTTTTTTGGCTTTGTATGCAATATGTGACAGGACCCACCAAAATTTTTTGTTTCAGGTTCTTGAGTCAATTGATAGAGGTTACATGGTTGTCCCCCAATCTGAGCAGAGCCTGCAACAAATTTCTTCTCAATTTCGTGATGCTTTAAGATTGGATGCTCTTGAACAGAACAGCGAAAACAAGGTTTGTCATTATTTGTTGCTGGTATTTCTGTTATGATGCGGTCAACCTGGTTACTCTTTATAGCAGCAGGTAAGTTGGCAGTGATTAAGATGCTCTTGTACTTGAATTGTCACAGGAGCAGAATGTTCTAACACCAACTAATCATGGGTTAGAAGGCCAAGTTTTCACAGCAGAGCAACCAGCTTCTGCCGCCAACCCATCAGCATCTGATACTTCAAGCCATTCTATTAATCTCAGCGAAACTTCTGTAAACATTGCCACTGGTGCAGCTTTGCCTGAATCATTTGTTTCAACCGGACAGGCAAATACATTGGCAGTGGGAAAGACTTCAGAGCCTGCTCTCCTTGATGACAGATCACTGTTGGCTTGCATAGTTCGCACAGTTCCTGCTGGTGGTCGAATTCGAATCAGTTCAACGGTTAGTGTGTAGTCTTAGTCCATTGTAGTGTGCATGCTTTATTTATTTAATTTTGGGTGAGTTTTATGATTTGTTATTTGTGTTGAGACAGCTTCCAAACAGGCTGGGCAAGATGCTTGCACCTTTACACTGGCATGATTACAAAAGAAAATATGGAAAGCTTGATGACTTTGTGGTTGGTCACCCTGAAGTAAGTTCATTGGAATTTCAGAGTACACGCTCGCATTTTTATTTTCTATTGGTTTATTTAGATGTATAATTAATCTGAGAACCTTGAAATGTGATCAGTTATTTGTGATTGAGGGCGACTATATTCAGCTTCGAGAAGGAGCACAAGAAATGATAGCAGCTGAAGCAGCTGTTGCCAAAGTTGCTGCAGCTGCTGCAGCATCCTCTCCTTACTCCTCATTTTTGCCTTCTGTGGCTGTTACTCCAATGGCGCAATCTCACCGACTGAAGAAGGTTCCATCTGTTGATTCAAAAAGTGTGAAGACTGATGAGCCATCACAGTTCTCTGCGGTCCAGAATCAGCAATCAAATGGTGTTTATTTTGGTCTTCCTGGAGGTCTCACGAATGTTAAAATTTTGAGCAAATCTAAAGAACCTCGAGAAATGAATGGCCCTGAAAATAGGCATGTGCAGTCTACGTTTTTGACAGTTGGGAATGGATCAAATCTTGATAGGTCAAGTTTGAGTGGTACCCAAAGCGTGGGCTCAGCTAATGGGAGAGCTAACTTGAATTTTGCTGGAAAACAGCAGGGAAGGTACGGCTGAAATATTCTAGCAAACTGCAGTTTATTAATTTTATGCCTGGGCACATGGTTATTGAAGCTTATTGAGTTATTTCTGTCCTAACTTGACAGGATGGCTGGTGCTGCATTTACTTCCAGAAGATAGTACGTATGCTTACTTTGACATTTATTTGCAACATTTTCTTGGATAGTCGTGCTGAATTGTTATGTTTGCAATATGTTATTTTCTTAGCCTTACATAATCAATTATTTTAATACCTGCTCGTGTTGCATTCAAGGGGTTAAAAATCAAAAGAGGTGCAGTGTGTTGTTTGTACCAGCCATCATTTACACATTAAATAATTAAAATTATGGAAATACATTTTTGTCTTTGAGGTTTACATGCTTGTTGGTGGATTCTGAAGATTTTTCATCTACCAATATATGCAAGTATTGGATTCTACCAAAAGATTGTTTAAGGTAAATGGCCCAAATTTCATGCCCCATCGTTCTGTGGGCATGCTGCAATATCTGGATCTATTAATGTGCAAGTCATTTTAGATCCCCCACCCCTAGTCCTTAATGTGCACAAGCATTGATGTGGTCTTTGGTATTTCTAATTGGGTCCTTATACTTTTTACATTTTACATTTCTAAACTAATGTTGGGGCTTCTTGTCTGGTTGTCTTGTTGCAACTTTTGCCACGTGATCTTTGTGTTCCGGAAGAGATTCAGCAATAATAATTTTACACGTCTTTGGAAACTTCCAAGTTTAATGCTGGTAACCGTGTACAACTTATCTAAGTATTTCATTTTTGGTCGTGTATGCCATAATTGATTGGATACTTTGAGAAAGTTCAACAAAATTCAGTCAGCCTAACTTAGTTTAGTATTTTGTGGTAGGAACTTGAATGCAACCTTGACTTGTTTTGTTTTTACTGCTTAATAGTTGGTTTTGCTAGAGTACTTTAATTATCAAGTACCTTTTTTTGTTGACAGGAGTAGACATGGAAATCAAGCAGATAATCTCATGACCAAGAGTACACACACCACTCTGCAGATTGAGATGTTTTGGATGGTTACCGGATTTGTGGGAGAATGAATTATTGCTGATTAAATTGTCGGCATTCATCTCATAGAATTCTCTGATTGGAACTGTTATTTATTTATTTTTATTTTGCTTCCCTTTCATTTCTCTTACCTTTGCTTTGCTGGGAAACAAAATACTTTTGTGAGTGTTTATTTTATACTCAAAACCAAACTCTCTGCACCAGCAGTGATACTCATGCACACAATTGCTGTGCATCTGATATCTTATACCCAATTGGTTCGGTTTCCTTGCACTTCCAAGTATCAAAATTCCGTTGCTGTTGGTAATGTACATGGTACCGAAAGAATGAATGCATCAGCTCACTTTTCAGCATTTAAGCTGATCTGCATTAGCTTTTCAGAAGCTCTCACATCAAATACAATAAGACTAAAGGTGCAAAAGGTTCGTAACTGTTAATTTGACTCGTTATTGGTAGGGAAAAAAAATTGATGTTAGTGAAGGATCTTGATAAAACCAGTAATAATACCTCAATTCAACTAATGTGAAAAAGTGAAAATTGTTTATTGGGGATATCACTAATTTTACTATTACAGAACTTACAATCTGATGTCGCCAATTACTAAAAAATAATTTAAACATATTCATTTGGTGGCTGAAGCCCATTGCTGACATGTATTGTCACATCAGTTTTTGTAAACTTATTTTGTAAAATTGGTAGTATCTTTAACACTTTTCAATTGTTGTGTATCTGGGATTACTCTATCAAATAATTTTCACAAAGAGAAGTGTACTGTGTACATGGTTTCTTGATTTGTCAAATGTCGTTGGTATGTTTGGATTTATTTTATGGAGATGAGAATAAACCTTGAAACTGAATTTTAAACGGGTTGAGTTCACTTAACAATGAACATTTAAAATTCTATTTAATAAAATTTAAGCAGTGCTAAGCACTTTTATACTAAATTAGATTTATTTAAATGGAAATTTAGATAATATTTTAAGAGAGAGAGAGACTTGTATTATAGAAACCTTTTTTTTTTTTTTTTTTTTTTGTGTAAAGAAAATTAATATGAAGTATTTTGTAATTTAAATAAGTAATCAAGTATGGTACATATAATTAAGGTATAACAATAAAAAACTAACGGGTTTAAAAATGTGAATCCAATACACAAAAGGGTTTAGACATTAAGCACTTACTTTCTGTCTCTATAAACTATGGGTAAGATTTAAGTACAGTACTTAGATGTTGTTCCTTAGGTTCCTCTCTTAAAATTCTGTCATGTGAGATTTTTCTCATAGGATGAATGTGTATTTTTTTAGTTAAGAAATTATATGACTGAATTTTAAGAAGGGAATCTAAGGAATAGCACCTAAGGTACTGTACCTAAGTTTTGTTTATAAACTATTGCCAAGATTATTGAGGAATTTTGCACTGCTATATCAAATTTGAAAACTTTACTAGACTTGATGGAGTCCAAACATCCCAACTCTTTGCGATGAATATCACCCAAAATCTCGTAATGGTACTTCTTTCCGATTTATTGGTGAATATTTACAATAAAATTTACAAAAGTTGTTTATTGGTTGATACAATTATTGATTATTACAAGCTTTTTCTTCCTCTCTAATTTGTGAGGGCACCTTTTGCAAATTCAACTATTCAAGCATTTTAGAAGTGTTGACAAAATATTTTGTCATATGAAAGTTGTGAAATTCACAAAATTATGTTTATAGAAATCTTATTATCTTTTTTTTTTTTTTTTTTATAATTATTATAAAAATAAAATTTAATACAGAAGATTGTTGACAAATTTGAGTGGTTCTCTTTCAATCATATGGTTTCAAAATATTGAATAATTATACTTTAGGTTAACTTTTTATATTATATTATATGGTCTAATTTACTAATTAATAAAAATCCCACATATTGCATTGGAGTCATGCACATAACATATATGTAAAAAAAAAAAAAAATTTAAATAAGGAGTGGCATAGGTAAAAAAAATTTAAAAAAAAAGCAATAAAATTCAAATCCTTGAATAATAATTTTTTTATTTCTTGGAAATAACAGTTTAAGCTATACTATAACTAGGGTTTTACACTCGTGGGCCAGGTTTTTACTTCTAACTTCTAATCTCGATCAACTTAGCTTGGGACATATCACCATAGGTCCCACCTTATTAAATTTGGTCAAGAGATGTGAAGAGTGAAGACAAGTGTGGCCTTTGTTGTCTACTCTTCAAATTTCCCTTCCCATCGTATGGCTGTATATAAACCAAGTTGTTTGTGAACAATTGACTCGAGAAAACAAGTAAACTTCTATTTATTTGTTTAGAAAACAAGTAAAGTTTAAGCCTCAATTTTAGACTTGATTATTAAATAAGTCAAATTCAAACATAATAGTGTGTTCGTGAATAAATTCGTTAATCTGAGAACTCGATTTAACTATATATAATATAACATTTTATATGTATACTTGTTTAAAAATATATTAATATAGACTTGAAATTGGATTGTATAAGTTTGTTAATAGGTTCATATGATATTAAATTATTATTTGTAGTTTATTAATGATATATACAATCTATTTATAATAAAAATTCATGGGATTGTGAATAGATAAAATATTTTAGTCATAGTTTCACAATATAGATAAAAAAAATAAGTTAATCAAGTAACTAGTGAACAAGTTTGAGCTTGCTCGATAAGAAAATGAGCAAAATTTGAACATAAAATCTTGTTTGATATATAATGAGCTCAAGCTCGGCTTGTTTTTGAAAAAAAAATATTAAATAAACAAGTTTGAACTTTTAATACTCGACTTGGCTTGACTCGTTTACCGCCCTACTTTCCATATTTGGTTAAGAGTATATATAATATAATTCCTTAGTTGCTAGAGATGGATTTCAACCTTGAAGTTTCAGATGAAATTATTAAATATCAATTGAACTACAAAATTCTTGTCTAAAAATCAACCTCTAATTCCAGTTACCTGTTTATATTTTAAATTGAACAAATCCAATGAAACCTCTTTATTTTTTATTTATTAAAAAGGTGATCCCTCATAGAATTAATATATATATATATATATATATATATATTAAAGCAAGATTTAGATACAATACTTAGGTATTGTATCTAAGTTTTGTCATATATATTAATAGGTAAAACTTAAAGAAAGCTCAATTAGAATTTAAATTAGAATCTAATTTTGTGCCATGTGTCTAAATTTATGTAGGGATCATCATAATTATCCACTTAAGTTTGTGCCATGTGTTCACTTAAGTTTTTTAGAGACTGTTTGGTTCATCAATTTCCATAACTCATATCTCTATTTTCATAACTCATAACTCAAAAATGGTGGGACCCATAGCTAAAAGTTCGTTTGGCACCACCATAACTCTGTTTCCATCACTCAATTCTCTGATTTTTAAGTTATGAGTTATGGAAACTGAAAACACAGCTGAAACTTTTGATCATCTCTTTTTTTTTTCATTGGGTTCGGTGCGTGCGTTTCATCATCTTTTTTTTTTTTTTTTCCTTTCACACTAGGTGGCTTCTTCTTCTTCCTTCACTGCGTGCGGTTTCTAGGTCTTTTTTTTTTTTTTTTTTTCACTGGGTTAGGTGAGTTTCACTAGAAAAAAAATAAAAAAAATAAAGCTGCACCGAGTGATAGGTATGGGGCCCACAAACAGTGTGAAAAATATTAAGTGATAACAAGTGAGTGATGGTGCCAAACGGGTAGGGTATTTTAAGTGATGAGTGATGAGTGATGAGTGACGGAAATTGAGTGATGAAAAAAAAGCATCCAAACAAGGCCTTAATCTTTGTGAACACATGGTACAAAATTAGATTCTAATTTAAATTCATAGTTGTAGATAGTCTTGACGTAGACCTTGTCCATTAACAGAAATTTCATAGTTGTAGTTTGCATCTGATCTCAATAGGTTTTGATCAGTTTGGGATGGTGGAAGTTCATTCTGCGCAGATATCTGTGAACCTTCTGATGCAGTCTGAAAACCAAAAGGTCAATAAGAAACACATTATTTATTATTACCATAGTAATACTGATTCATAACAAGAAGATGGTAGCATAATGCGTATGATTGTAGCCATTGTTAAAAACACACTTAAAGCTCAAAGCTCAAAGTCCCAAGGTATCAATTTGACGTGCTACTCTATGTACCATGTGGACTATTTTGGAAAAACAAACGACAAGACATTTAATGGAGTGGAACCTCCATGATATATAGCTTAAGTCTTTATTTTTGAGATCATTGTATGAGTACATGCTTGCTTTTGGCTGCATCCAGTCTCTTTTTTAGATTCCATAGACTGGGTTGAACTTGGCATGTATTCTTTAGGTGAATCTTTTGCATGCATATTTATATACTCCAGGTTTTCTTTCAATGTACACATATTTATTAATTGTCGAAAAATAAAGAAAGACAATCCCTAGAAGTGCAATTTACCTGGGCCGGTGCATTGCCAGTTGAAGCAAAAGATGAGACATTGTCAGAATTCCCATTTGGAAGGACCCCAGAATTTCCGCCTGATGTGCCACCTCCTCCATTTGCATCTAGCTGGTTTCCATTGCTTTGTCCAAACTGAGATACATCCTTTGAATTTGTTTGGGATATACGTGACTCGTCACTATATGTTCCACTCCTTTCTCGTGCATCGGCCAGCTCAAGTTGAAGCTGTTGTATCGTATGCATATGAAGTCTTTCCATCTCTGCAAACTGACATAAAAAAACCCAAAAGACAAACAATAATAAAAATGATAATCTTAGTGTGAAATAACACCCCTCCCCAACAAAAGGAAAACAAAAACTCAAAATCTTCACAACAAACAGATTAAACTTAGGAGAAATTAAACAGCATTGCATTTCATTTTGTGCAGTATGTGTTAGTCAACATCAATTGACCTAAATATTGCCGAGAAATGCAAAGATAGGTACAGAAAATTTGAAAGTTCAGTCACGGAGATCAGCTTTAAAGTCAATAACAAAAAGCATAGAATGTGTACATTTATATGTGCAAGTTCATCTAAAAAAAAGATAACCTGTCTTTGACAATCCAAAGCAGGTCACACTTGAACTGCTTCGTAATTCTCAATTCAACACACCATAAATGTGCAAAATAGAATCCCAAAGCAAGCTTACCTGTCTTTGACAACCAAGCCACAGCTGGTTATATTGTTCAGTTCGTTCTCGCAATTCAGCCTGTAATGAATGGTTTGTATTTGATTGTAAGACATCCATCTCCTGGACACGTGCAATCCAAGCTTGGGCTTCCCTCAACTGTTCATCTTTATAAAGAATGGTTTCTTGAGCCGCCCTATGCTGAAAGATAAGATCATTATCAGGTAATGAACCTCCTAAACAATACCAAGCCTGTGATAATTTCCAGGAGGATAAATAAGGGAAAGTGGGGAAAAAAACATGAAGATAATTTATCATTACAATGGTAACATTTCCAAAACAATAACATTTATTATTAATATTAGGTAAATTTGAATAAGAAAACAATGATTTATTCAACATATGCGTGCAATTTAGAGATGCCTTTCAGTACAACATAAATGCAAATAACAAACCTGATCCTGCAACTCAATAAGTTGTCTCTCTTTTTCTTGAATATGTTCTTGAAGATCATGTATCTGTTTTATATGTTGGGCTCTTTCAACTTCAGAATGATTGCGCTCTCTTCTGCAGAAGAAAGCAATATAGCCAAATTTGTTCAAAAGGTTCAAACCTTAATTTCAATAATGGCAATAAATAGAACAGGGAAGCAATATATCAAGACACTGTCGTTGAAATCATAATAGTATATATGGAAATTTTTTTCTTGTTCAAGTAAACGCCCATAGTCAACCGAGTGCTGAGGTTGAACAAAAAAAAATGATATACTTGAAGAGGAAAGGACTAAAGGCATAAAACACACGCATACATACATGCTTACAACTTGAAGAAAAAGGGTTATGCATGCAAATTCATACCTGAAGGATGCTAGTTCTTTATTTTGTTCTCTAAGAAGGTCCTCTTTAGCCCAGGCCTGCCCAGTCAACCCAATCAATATTAGTAATTTCAGAGTTTATCAAAATAGCTCAATCGTCAGCATAGAGAACATATCAAAAGTAAGCAAGCACTCAACAAACCGCTTCATTGTCCAATTTGATTGCATGCAGCTCCCTATCTTTCTCTTCCATCTTCCTTTCCTACTCATGTACAGCCTGCTCCCTTTCGCGGAGTTGCTCCTGCCCAAATAAAGCCATGTTTAGAAGCACGACATTGACTGGCCATTAAAAGCATATTTAGGGAATCTGGTCTCAGAGATCAAAGCCTGTATCAGCATGTAATTTCAAAAGAAAATATGATTTATTTTAGCTTAAAAGAATCCCCGTAATAATTCACACGAAAAACCAGTCATGCCAGCTTTATTTTCGGTCACACCAGCTTTATTTTGTAGTCACATTGACGTATGATGACATTAATTGCTTGATGTTACTTTCTATAACTACTTAACAATAACAATTTCAATCAAGTTGCACTCCTATGGCAGCCCTATTATAATCTAAATCCAATTATAAAGTCATACTTGAAGCTTCGCAGTGGCATTAGCATGCTCTTTGATCCGAGCATCAAAGGTGGTTTGCAATTCCACTATCTCAGATCTTGAAATTAGCTGGGCTTTAATTTCAATCTCCATCCGTTGCAACTCTTCTCTTTGTCT
>JARYZH020003400.1:0-11086 GCA_030021035.2 Notholithocarpus densiflorus | reverse complement strand
AATTCACAATGTTAGTATTTCATGAAGGTCATTAAAATGGATATTAGTTGGTGTCGTCTCATCACATACATATAATAAATGCAAAAAAGGTGCATTTGTTGGGTTTTCTTTGGTTTTTAATGCAACTGAGCAATTGTAGCGAGTAGCTATGGATAAAGAGGTTGAACATGACCTAGGTGCTCTAGGAGGGTGCCTATTTTTTTCTTTCTATATTCCTAAAAGGATTTAAATTCTAGACATCTAATGGTCCATTTGGATTGAGGGAGAGAGAGGGAGAGTAGAGTAGAGTAGAGTAGAGTAGATTTAGCACAAAATTAGCTTATTTTTAGCCAACTTTACTCTACTCCCCCTCCTTCCCCCCTCCTTCCAAACAGGCCATAAAGGTTTTGATTGCATGATTTGTTTCCAATTTAAATTCTAGACCAAAAGGATTCTGACTTTGTTGGCAAAGTTCCGCCTCCTTTGCCTACCTTTTTGCAAAAAGAATTTTTTTGAGAACAATATACTCCTATGAAGCTGAAGCTCCAGTTGTTTCCAATTGATGATGGTACTCGAAAAATAGTGAGATTGTACGTTTTTAGACCCCTTAAAACACAAGTTGTTTAACCTAGTTATTTAACCAAGTTATTACGTAGATAAATTATTCAGATCTAAGTTAACACAATCAAATCATATCATGTAAATAATGCGGAAAAGTAAATAACACAACGATATGATAACCCAGGAAAACCAAAATGGTAAAAAACATGTGGAGGATTTAACGTAGCTATCCTCAAAGTAAAATAGATCCACTATGAAAGAATTGAAGTTTTTACAATAATACTTAGACCACTAACATTCTATTGCTATCTCGTGTAGAAAACTTACTACAACGACCATGTGACAGCTCTGAGTCCATGGACTACTTCTTTCTTTGATCCACTGCAACCACAAGTACTCCCACTTGTGACTTTGAGACTCCACTCAAAGGTTTCAGATCTTCTTGAAATTTTTTATGCAGCAACTGAAACGATCACCAAGTTCTTGACATGAATCTTGATAACCCTAAGTGTGTATGAAGGTAAACACCTCTAGATCTCATAAGAGATTCAACACACAGCACATCAAAGACCTTTAAAACGTAGCTAGGATTTTTCCTTTTATACTTGGAGTAAAATATAAAACCCTACACGTCAAACCGAGCTTGGGCTGAGTTGGAAAAATTTGCAAAAAATTAATCTGCATAAGGTTCGATCGATCGAGCCTAATTTTCGATTGATCGAGCCTTGCAGATTTAGACAATAAATCCTGCAATTTACTTGATTCAAACTTTACAAATAAACACACTTTGAGTAGCCTAAATCTAGACTCTAAGTTTTGATCAGGGTTTGCCAACACATTACACATTGAAGTTCTAATACATTTAATTCCTAAAGTCTTAGAACCTAACAAACTCCCCCTTTGGCAATCCGTGACAAAACACATCACAAAACTGAAATGCTCAAAGTTACAAACAGCCCTTTAAAAAATTAACATGCCCAAAAATAATTCAACCTAACTACTATCTATCAGTTGCTAGTGTAAACAGTAGCACGACTGAATGAACCTGTATATTCCTGAAACACTCAACAAACACATAATTGCATGTGTGGAAAATACAAGTAAAAACAAAAGAAAGTTCTTGATTTCACAAAACAGAAAATAAAAGACATATACCATGAATAACCTCATAATATAAATCAATAACCAATGTATCACATGTGAAACAAGAAACAATAAAAGAAACATAAAACATAGTGTCTCCTCCTAACATATGCAACTCATAAAAAAATACATCATCACCAAAACAAATACATCATGAGCCAAAATAAAAAATATACATCATGAAGCTCCTAGATACAATCTAACAAAAAAAACTCTCCTTATCTCCATGCATAAAAACCAATATGTACTCCCCCTTTTTGTGACGAATTGCCAAAGGGCAATCAGGACTCATCATCAAAAGAAGGTGGTGGAGAAGACCGTCGAGCACCAGCCAAATCAGCACACAAAGCCTGAAGCTCCGTGAGCACATCCAACAAAATCTGTCCATGCGCCGCCTGAACGGTCATGACAGTATCCAACATACTCTAAATGGATGAATCACTCGAAGAAGAAGGTAGAGGATCAACAGCTACAGTGGGATCGACATACTCCTCAGCAGTGGGGTCGCCTGAAGAAGGAGGCTGAGATGCATCACTTGTGGAAGACTCTACTCTAGGGCGTTTAGAGCTAGCTTTCATTTGAGCCGCTCTTTGCCTAAGGAAGGTGGCACCTATAGGAGCAATAATATGGACAAGCTCGGATGCAGGAAAATCCTCTAAACCTAAGTCTAATTAAATCCGATGAATGAAAACAGGAAAGAAAAGACCATGAGATTTAGCACTACTCCTATGAACCTCAATCAAAGAATGAATGAAAAGAGTAGGAAAACTCATAGGAGCATCGGTGACGAGAGCATACAAAAACACACATCTCTCAAGAGGGATAGTGTGTAAATGAGAGATAGGCCAAATGGAATGACAAGATATCCAGAAAAACAGATAATTGAGCTCAGTAAGCTCATGGGAGGAGATCCGAGGATCAGTACCCCATCTAATGGTTGTACCAGTGAGTAAGGACATAATATTATCAAGCGGAGGGGTCTCAATGTAAGGATACACAGGTTGCTGTACCAAAGATACACCAAGAGCAGAGGCCATTACCTGAGGTGTAATGGCATACTCTTCACCCCTTATCCAACTTCTCACAACCTAAGTGTTGGAATCATCAGAGTGGACAAAGAGGTTCGAATAGAACTCTCTAATCGAGGCAGCAAGAGGAGGATGCTGTACATCTAAAAGAGGTAACCAACCCCAACTCTCAAAGTTCCTCCTAATCGCCAAATCTAACTCATCTAGAATCACCTTACGCTCAGCCCAAACCGACCTATAGATATTAAGCTTCTCAAAGGTTTCTTGGTTTTTCTCAGTTCTGAACCTATCACTCTCAAAAACAATGGTAGAGGTGGTGGTGGATTTCTTATTTGCTCTAGTTTTCCTAACCATGATGCTAAGAGAGTAGAATGAAAGGAAAACAGAAACAAAGAAAGAAACACAAGGGCAGACTGCATTAGAAAGGGTTAGAGCACAAAAATTTCAATAAATAACAATCTATATGATGCATGTAATGAATGCACATATGATGCATGCTCTAATGCATTGACAGTTGTTCAAATTTACTTCATAAACCATCAATTGACTTGAACACAAAGTTTTAGACCAAAAAACCCAATTTCAAAAATCCCAACAAATTGATCAATTTATCATTACACAAGTTAGATAACATCATATAATGACATAATCAACCAATAACACAAGTCAATTTCATCAATTTTAGCCCAATTGAACAAAATCCCCAATTTCTTAAAGTTTCAGGCCCCTAGAAATTTCAATTTTTCCCAAATCACAAAATTAATCAAATTAATGCATGGGAATCATGCTAATAACATCCAAGGACAAAAACCCATTAAACAAAATTGATTAAAAACAACTGATTTGAACAAAAATCCCAAAATCCCTAGGTTCGAAATTTTCAATAAAAATGCATGAAAATTGTGATTTTAATGAAAAAGGAAGGGTAAAAGAGACTTACTCAAGCTAGAAGACAAAAACCTTGAAAGATTTGAGGCAAAAAATGACAAAAATTTTCTTAGATTGGATCGGTCGAGCAAGAATAGACAAAAGAGTGTTTGAAAAGTTTTAAAAAGTGTGAAGAACACGTGAGAAAACTGTTTTTAAAACACTCACTGACCGATTTTTGATCAGTCGAAAATTAGCTTCGATCGATTGAAAAACATATTCGATCGATCCAGCATCAATCGAGCACTGATCGAGCCTAGCAGATTGTAACCAAAATTTTTATCGCATTTTCGATCGGTCGAGCAATAGCTTTGATCGGTCGAAAATCTGGAAAACTTAAATTTTTTGAAAAACAGAGCAATTTAATGCAGGAACACCTCATAGCATAATATTTCATGAATGAAATGCATGAGTATGAGATTAAAAGTTTTTCAAAAACATTTAAATTCAACCCATATCTTCCAAAAACAAGATTTTCAATCAAATTGTCCTCAAAAACTCAAACATTAAACACATTTTGCATTAAAATCAAGGAATATATAATCTTGGATGGCCAAAACAAATTCACACACAATATCATGTACTAAGTTTAGCAAAAAATAACTTGTGTAGTATGTGCAACTAGTAAAAGCATGAGATACATGTGAGGTGATAAGTAAATAGTGATCAATCATAATTTCTACAAAATTCATCACATAAGTTTGAAAGTGACTATCACCTAAAGAGTTACATCATATAACTCTCACATCTCCTAGAAAACAAGCTTGCAATCATGTAAGTTTCTTGTTTTGCCTCATAATGTACACACCAATTTTATTTCATTGTGAATTTATTATAGCCCAATAATGCACACACCAATTTTAGCATTAATCCGAAGCTACACCTTATGTTCTTTTTATGCATGTGCTACACTTTCTCGAGCACAAAATCTTATGATATGTACTAAGGTGTTCATGATTGGCTAGTAAACAGTGGTGAGATGGTTATTTATGCTTTTCTCTTAGGATTTTTTTGTCCTTACAATCAAAAGCATGTGACTTCAAAATCAAGATCATGTGATCAAAAACTATAAATAATTCCCACTCAACATGCACTACATAGCCAAAACTAGCAAAGTGTAGTAAAATAAGTTCATCCAAACTAAACAAGGTACACAAGCATGTTATGTAAAGATAATATGGCCAGCCTTGATTACAAGTCCAAGAGAAATAATGCAAAACACATTTTTCTTTCCTTCCCTTTTTTTTATTTTTTTTTTATTTTTATTTTTAAAAGGAATAACAAAAACAACCTATCATGAAATGCATGAATGTTATGCAATGCAAATCTTAGAATAAAAAAAAAAAAAAAAAAACATCAAAAGGAGAATGGTCACAAAGAATATTGAGATGAAGCACAAGGACCATGTCAGAAAGACTCAATTAGATTGAGCATTTTGCATCCAAAACCTTTTAGATGCAACTCTAGCATTGGAGTTATTATTCATATTAGAATGATGTGCAACTCCAGGATTGGAATAAAGGTTTAATGCCTTTACCAACTCACCAATAAGTACCATAGGATCTTGTGCTTGAAGCACAGGTACTTTTGGCTTATTTGCTCACTTTGCAGCTTGCAACTTGAAACAGTTTGGACGAATATGCCCAGTCTTTCCACAAAAATGACAAACCCATAAAGGTCTATCATGCAACTTATCCTTAGGGAGAGTAGGATTCTTAGGCTTAGACTCTTTAAGATCAACTCTAATCTTCCTAGAAAGTGG
This sequence comes from Notholithocarpus densiflorus, assembly GCA_030021035.2. Lineage (NCBI taxonomy): Eukaryota > Viridiplantae > Streptophyta > Magnoliopsida > Fagales > Fagaceae > Notholithocarpus > Notholithocarpus densiflorus. The sequence continues at coordinate 5,686 of JARYZH020003400.1, read as the reverse complement.
TGTAACTTCTACTGGTTTGACAATCTCACTCTTGGGGGGCTTAGAAGAAGAAACAAAGTTTGTGGAATGAGTTTCAGACACAGAGATGCTATCTTCAAAACCTAGACCAGTTTTGTCTAAGGGAGACTTCTGAATACTTAACATGTGTTCAAGTTTATAACTAGCAGATCTATTTGTTTGTTCTCTAGCAACAGATAATTCTAGTTCCAAATTCTTAACTTTATCAAGCAACAGCATGTTTTCAATCTTCACCTTATTAATCAATTCATTAGCATCAAACAATTTCAACAGCAAATTTTTCTTATAAAGTTCAAGAAAAGCAATTTTCTTCAAACCTATGTCAACATTCATAGCATCCTTTGCAGCAACTTTACAAGGCTTATTATAGGCTTCTTGCAAATCAGCATTCTTAGAGAGTTCCCATCAGAAGGGTTCTCATCAACCACAACACTTTCATCAACTATAGCAGTAACTGTGAAAGTAATGAAGTTTCCATCCTCATCACTACCAGACTCATCATTAGAAACTTAATCATCACTACGGGTTACAGCCATAGCTTTACCCTTTGATCTCAAGAATTTAGGACATTCTAATTTCACATGACCATACCCTTGACAACCAAAAAATTGTTGACCCATGGAATTATTAGAGGTTTGACCTACTCTCTCTTTAGATTTATCAGTATTATTCACTTTAGTGGGTTCATTCCTCTTAAAATTCCTAGGTTCAACATTGTTTTTACCTCTTGCCCTTCTGTTGTTGTTCTTAAGAAAGTTTCTAAGTTCTTGGCAAGATATGCAATCTCTGTAGAAGAGAGTTCATCATCAAATCCATTACCATCAACATCATCAACTGACTTAAGAGCCATTGATTTGGATTTGTTTGTCTTAGGTAGGTCTAGCTCATAGGACTGGAGAGATCTTACAAGCTCATCAACAGGGATGGAGTCCACATCCTTGCTTCCAGTAATGGCAGTCACTTTGGGTCTGAAATCCTCAGTCAAGGATCTAAGTATCTTCCTAACAATCTTAAGTTGATCATAAATTTCACCCAAATTATAAGCAGAGTTAACAATATCATTCAGTTTAGCATAGAATTCATCAAAACACTCATCATCAGACATTCTAATACTTTCAAATCTGGTAGTTAACTGCTGCAATTTGTTAATCTTAACTGCCTTTGTGCCTTCATGCACAGTGCTCTTGAAGGGTTACCAAGGAAAAGGAGAGTGGTTTCTCGAAAAGAAAAAGATGGTGATTTGTTAATGGCGAAGACTGGTGTCCAGCTCCGCCAAGAGCCATGAGTCTTCTTTGTTGGAATTGTTAGGGGCTTGGGAACCCCCAGACAGTTCAAGAGCTCGGTGATTTAATTCGGGCACAAGATACTACAGTTGTGTTTGTAGCTGAAACATGGCTGGTCGAAGCAAGGCTGAAATTTTTTTTGAAGAATTTGAATTTTGGGAATATGCATGTTGTTTCCAAGGTAAATTAGGGAGGTGGGTTGGTGTTCTTATGAAGGATGGATGTTCAACTTAGAGTGGTTTCCTGGTAAATCATGTGGATGCCATTATTAATGAGGGTAGGGAAAATACTTGGAGGTTCACTGGGTTTTATGGCGCTCCTAAAACTTCAAATCGCCATATTTCTTGGAACCTTCTTCATAGTTTGAATGCCCAATTTGATTTTCTTTGGTTATGTGCGGGAGATTTTAACGAGATTCTTAAGTCTCATGAGAAGATGGGTGGAAGACCTCGGCCCTTAGTTCAGATGCAAGAATTTAGAGACGTGATTGATAAGTGTGGATTCCAGAATCTTGGTTTTATAGGTAATAAGTTTACTTGGGCAAAAGAATGTGATGGGTGGTGATACGGTTTGGGAACGACTTGATAGAGCTGTTGCAAATGGGGATTGGGAGGCTTTTTTTCCAGCTTCAAAGGTTTCTCATTTAGAGTGTGGATGTTCTGATCATAAGCCCACAGTTATTCATCCTTTGGGTATCCCTATTAGGCATAATAAACCTTGGCGATTTGAACAAGTTTGGTTGCAAGATGAAGGCTGCCATGTGACTGTGGAAGGGGTGTGGAGTTCGGTTCAGGGCTGTATGTCTCCATTAGTTTCAGTCAAGACAAAATTGGAGAGGATTCAGGTGGGCTTGAAGCAATGGAGTAGAAATTCCTTCGGCAACATTACAAAACAGCTTGTCGTTGTTCAGAAAAATTTAAGGGATGCTGAAACTAAGGCTGTGCATAATGGGAGAAGTTAGCCGAATCTGATTCTATCTCTTAAGGAGGAGTTGCGGACTTTGTTGGTGCAAGAAGAGAAATTATGGCAGCAAAGGGCGAAGACAGCATGGTTGAAGGATGGTGATCAAAACTCAAAATTTTTCCATAGTAGGGCTTCACATCGTTTTAGGAGGAATGAGATCTTGAAACTTCAAAGGGATGATGGTAGTTGGTGCGAAGGGGTGCATCAGATAGCCACTTTGTTTGTGAATTGCTTTACTTCTTTATTTTGGTCAAATGATCCTGATATCGGCAACATGGATGAAGTACTTGCTGAAACTCCACGGGTTGTGACTCAAGAGATGAACCATTATGTGTTGGCTGAATTCACAAAAAGTAAGGTTGATATGGCTTTAAAGCATATGTCACCTTTAAAGGCTTCTGGACCTGACAGTTTGCCTCCTATTTTTTACCAACATTACTGGGATAAGATTGGTGGGGATGTGCCAAAAGCATTTTTGACATGGCTTAATTTAGGTACTATTTGTCCATCTTTAAACCATACTTATATTACTTTAATTCCTAAAGTAAAATGCCCTCAACAAGTTATAGAGTTTCGCCCTATTGCCTTATGTAATATCTTGTATAAGCTTGTGTCTAAGGTTTTGGCAAACAGGCTAAAGAACTTGTTACCAGATATTATATCTGAATCTCAAAGTGCCTTCCAGTCTGATAAGGTGATTTCTGATAATATTCTTGTGGCTTTTGAATCTCTCCATCATATGAAGCATAAGAAGGTGGGCAAATCGGGTTTTATGGCTATGAAGCTTGATATGAGTTAGGCGTATGACCGTGTAGAATGGAATTTTTTGTGTCGACTTATGGAGAAGATGGGTTTTGAGGACCGTTGGATTCAGTTGATTTATGGTTGTATAAGTTCTATTTCTTACTCTATCTTAGTGAATGGGGAACCTCATGGTGATATTAAACCTACTAGGGGACTTAGACAGGGCGATCCTTTGTCTCCCAATCTATTCCTTTTGGTGTCTGAAGGTCTTAACGGTTTAATCCAGCAAGCTGTGGCAGCGGGTGATATTAGAGGCTTTTTCCTTTGTCGTAATGGTCTTCGGATATCTCATTTATTTTTTGCAGATGATACTCTCCTTTTTTGTAGAGCTAAGCTTAGGGAGGTTCAGACTATTCAAAATATCTTGCGGAAGTATGACCTTGCTTCGGGTCAGAAGATAAATCCAGGTAAGACCACTCTATTCTTTCGACAGTCTGTTTCTCTCTTGTCAAAAAATGCCATTAAAATCTGCTTGGTGTTCCTGAGATTAAGGAATATGAACGTTACTTAGGGCTTCCGGCTGTGGTGGGGAAGAATAGGAGGGCTAGCCTTAATTATATTAAAGAGAGGATTTGGGATAAGCTTCAGGGGTGGAAGGAGAAATTACTTTCTCAAGCGGGTAGGGAAGTGTTGTTGAAAGCGGTTGTGCAAGCCATCCCCACTTTTGCTATGAGTTGTTTTAAACTTCCTTTCAGGCTATGTAATGATATCGAAGCTATGATTCAAAAATTCTGGTGGGGTCAACGAGGTGATCGTAGGAAAATACATTGGAAAAAGTGAGATATTTTATGTCAACCAAAATCAAAAGGGGGCCTTGGTTTTCGGGAGTTGGGTAAGTTTAATAAGGCCATGTTAGCTAAGCAGGTTTGGAGATTGGTCCATGACACGGATTCCTTATTTTATAGAGTGTTCAAAGCGAAATATTTCCCTACGGGTACCATCTTTGATGCCAAGGTAGGTTCGGGGTCGTATGCTTGGAGGAGTATTCTCAAAGCCTGTAAGGTGATTTTGTTAGGTGCTCGATGGAGGATAGGTGATGGGTCCTCGATAAAGATTTTTAAAGACTCTTGGCTCCCTGGTGCCCACTAAGGTAGAGTTTTTTCCCCTGTTTCTGTCTTGTCAGAAGAAGCCATGGTGGACCAGTTGATTGATAGTGACTCTCGGTGGTGAAACACAAATCTGGTGGACTCGATTTTCATACCCTTTGAAGCACAACTGATAAAATCCATTCTAGTTTGTCATTCTGCTCAGAAGGATTTTTTGTTTTGGTCTCCTTCTCGGATTGGTATGTATCAGGTTCGTACAGGTTACCATTTGCTATGTGATTTGCAAGAAAATGAGGTGGCTTCATCTTCAGATACAGCTGGGTAGAAAAAGTTTTGGAACAGCCTTTGGAAGCTAAAAATTCCAAACAATGTGAAATTTTTTTTGTGGCGTGCTTGTACAAATTCCATCCCGACTATGCTTAATTTACATAAGTGAAAAATTGTTCCATCCTCGGTTTGTAACCATTGTCATGTAAGGGAGGAATCAGTTCTTCATGCCCTTTGTTCTTATGAGGCTATCTGTTCGGTGTGGGGTTCTTGTTTCACGTCTTTACCTTCTAAATTTTCTAGGGTCAGTTCGTTTAAGGACCTGTTTTGTTCCTCGCTTAATTCTGAAGTTTTTGCGATGACTTGCTGGACTCTATGGAATCGCCGGAATAAGATGCAGGTTGGAGAGGTGGTCTGGCCGCTGAATAAGGTTGCTGGTGTAGCGCGTCGTCATTTGCAGGAGTTTTAGCAGGTCCGGCGCTGTCCCAGCAAGAAGGTTCGTGCACAGAGACCTCAGTGGAAGCCTCCTGATGCGGGTTTTGTGAAGGCGAACTTTGATGGGGCAATTTTTGAGGATTTAAGAGCAGCGGGTATTGGATGGCTATTCGAAATGAGCATGGAGAGGTGGTTGCAGCTTTGGCAGAGAAAATTCCCATTCCCGATTATGTTTTTACTCTTGAAACTTTGGCAGCTAGGCATGCGTTTCATTTTGTTCGGGAACTTGGTCTTCGTAATGTTGTTTTTTAGGGTGATTTGGAGTCTTCCATTCAAGCTATTAGTAACAGACTTCTTTTACATTCGTCTTGTGGTCATATTATTCACGACATTTTACTGTTTGCTAGCTCATTTCAGAGCTTTTCTTTCTCTCATGTGTGTAGGCAAGGTAACGCTTTAGCTGATGCCTTAGCTAAGAGAGCTAGGTTGTCTAGTCCTTTATAGGTTTGGATGGAGTCTATTCCTCCGGATCTGTATGACTGTTATTTGTCGGATTTTTCGTCTTTTAATTAAAGTAGCCTTCTTGGCTGGTTTCTCAAAAAAAAAAAAAAAAAAAATCAAATTTATTTTCACAACTATCTTATATGGCAGATTATAACTAGCTGCAGCATTTTCACATAAACCTACAACTTTTTTCCACTACTCATAATCAGTCACATCAAATAATTGTATGAAATTAGTCGTGGTCCTAAATTTTCATACGGAGGGCAGTATGAAGATCATCACAATGGATCACATGTAGCAGTGGTTAGGAGTTAGGATTAAACGATAATTGAATTTGAATACTAAAAAGCATTTGACAATAAATCG
>JARYZH020003399.1:0-11088 GCA_030021035.2 Notholithocarpus densiflorus | reverse complement strand
GTAGAGGAGAAAAAAAAAATGGTGTACAACGTTTCATTCTTAGATCACGTAATCAAGATGGTAGGTGGTCGTCTATACTGCCAAATATTTGTGCGCAAGGATTTTTGCACCAAAGGCTAGCAGTGGAGTGTTGTTGTTCTTGGTATATCACCAGAGTGATGGTGATTACTGCAATAATAATAAATTTCGAATGAACTGTACCACAAATTGTATCTACTCAAATCCTCCTCTTATATGAGTATGGTGTAATGAGTTTATAATAAAGTAATATTGTTCAATACTCATTTCCCTCGTTTTAAATTTTTGGCACTGAGTAGTCTAAACCTTTCCTAATGTTTGGTTGCAGTTCTACTGTTTCTTCCTTGTTTTTGGTTTTACTTTTACTCCTCCAAAACATTGTCTTGTTGCGGGGAAAGCTTGCCAAAATACTTCATTTTCATTAGATTTTGTTTGATTAATCTCTTTGTTCTTTAGTCATCTTTTAAGAGATTCTTTGATAACAACAACAATCAAGTTTTAGTTCCGAATTTTTAGGTTGGTTAAGGATCATCATATAAATTTTTTTTTTTTTAATAATGATCATCATATATATAATTCAATGATATAAATGATAAAAAATAAATAAATCATCTAATTACTTCTCTGCATTACATTAAAACCACACAAAAGCAGTAGATTTCTGGAATTATAGTTCAGCGTGGATTAGGGTATTAAAAGCAGTCCTATACTAATACTAAGTGCAGGCAATTTACACATTCTTTGCTCTCTCTCTCTCTCTCTCTCTTCAAGCAATTTTTTTTGTCTTTGCCACTTTCTTTTCCAGAAGTCTTGATAGTATTGTTTAATATATAGTACCACCACTACAAAAAAGATGAGTTATAACAGCGTTCTTTTTAGTAGCAGTTACAAAAAATGTTACTAGAGAAGGTTTTTTGTAGCAGATTTTCAAACGCTACTATAAGTTTTTTTGTAGTAGCAGTTTTTTTGTAACCGCTACAATATACTTTTTTTTTCCTAGCGGTTTTCCAATCGCCACTATAACAATCACTGCTATAAAGTAATACTGCTGCTATAAATGGTTTATTTTGTAGTGGTTATTCTAAATTGCTTCTATAGGTGTTTTCTAAATACAAAACTACATAATTTAATCCTTTATGTTTTTTTATATTCCAATGTAGAAAACTAAACCTCAAATGACCAAAATACCCCTAAGATAATTAAAATGACACAAATACCCCTAGAACTTAAAAATGACAAAAATATCCACAGAATGTCCATAATTAGAGAATTATTTTTTAAAATTTCAAAATGACTAAAATACCCCTAGACCTCCAAAATGACCAAAATACCCTAGACCTCCAAAATTACAAAATGCCTTAGGAATGACTAAAATGAACCCAAAAAAATCCGTACAATCACTAAATGATAAAAAGAGTTGAACTTTCACGTTAAAACACCTATCAAAAAGGGTTGAACTTTCATGTTAATTTGTCATTGTACAATAAACATACTTACATCTAGAATATGTTCCATATCTTCTAAGGTTTTAACAATTAGTAATACCCTGTGGACTAAATTATTGTAGTGGCCGCTGGCCACCAATCACATAGGTGGCCAACTCTCCAACTCATGCAGTGTCTTACTCTTCTATGCACGCTGGTTTCTTTTCTAGACTTTAAAATGTGGTGTTATAGCATTGGTTGGTCGCATGATCGAAATTCCTTGGAAGAACACAGCTAACTCTCTTTAATAAAAAAGTGATAGAAAGCAATAGCCGATAAGAATAAATAAGTTGTTGTGTTTATCTAAAAATTTGATAAAAAGTAATAGTTGATAAGAACAAATAAGTTGTTTTTATCTAAAAAATTGTTGTTCTTATCTAAAAATTTTCTGCAATTTAGTCTAGTCATTTCACATAACCACAGTTTCTAAAGACTTGATTTGGTGTAGCCACTTGGCCCAGCCACAGCTTCTAAATCCAACTTTTATTATATATAACTAGTATTATGCCAGTGCGATGCACGGCTTAATCAATAATAATATGTAAATTAATTCTGATAAAAAAGTGTAAATTAATGAAAATACAAAAATAAATTTTATTTTAATTAAAATTAAATAGATAATAAAAATAAAGTAATATTTTACTCTTTTTTTTAAAGTAACTTTTTACTTTTAAGTTATATAATGAATGCATATTGTATAAGATTAAGTTTTTATATATAAAAAAATCATATATAAGTCCAAAATTAGTTGAATGGAATATGGTAGATAACTATGCAACTAATATAAAAGGAGATGCCTAAAAAAATATAAAGGGAGTTTGCATAATTAAAGCTCAAGTGCATATTTAAATGAAAAACCTTGAATTCAATAATTAAAAAAAATAATTGAAAGAATATTTAAGTGGTAACCTCAATAGTTAAGAATTATGAACAACCCAAATTATTAAACATTAAAAAATAAAAGTAGATAAACTTACATAAGAATTGAATTTTTGTTTTTGAAAGTGAGGTAGGAGGCACTGAATTTCACCCTATCAAGACAAAATGTGTAAATATAAACTTCAAGAATTTTTTTTGAGAAAAAATCAATATTAAGAGTATTGTTTGATCGAGTGCTTCGAAACCTCAAGGAAACTCCCCGAAAAAAAAATAAAATAAAATAAAAATAAAAAAAAAATAACAAAAGCAAACAAAATTGAGAATTTATTTTTTGAAGCGAAGAGGGACTGAATTTGAGAGAAAAACAAACAACAAATAACCCTAAAAAATAATTGATACTTGGACGTTCAAGATATTATTTATAGTGATCTGAAAATCTAAAAATGAGAGTCTTGATATAATAAAACTATTATCCATAATCATTCCTATATTTATCCAACAAACAAAATTTGAACCACGGTGAACTTCATATAAAAAAAAAAGTTAATAAGAAGTTGTTTCTATTTAAAACAATAATTTTAAGTTGTGAAGAAGTTGATATAAGCAAAAGAAAAAGAAAAAAGAAAGGAATTTATTTTAAATCAAATTCCATAAAATCAACTTGTTAACGTTAGATACAATTTTTTTTTTTTTCTGTTATACCATAAAAATCAAGTTGTTAACGTTATTAGCTTTTTTTTATCCAAAATTTTGATATTTATCAAAAAAATAAATTAAAACAAAATATATTTGAAAAAAAGTAGATAACAAATATATTATCAATTCCTCCCCGTGTGTATATCCTCCCAATGAAAGTGGTTTATATATATATATATATATATAAATGTTTTCTTTTTATGTGTAATGTAGTAATTAAAAAATTAGAAAGTTGCTGTTTTTTTTATAATACACTATACGTTAAAAATAAGGATTGGATAGATTAGATGAAGAATTTGGATTATAATACACTACATGTAAAAAATAAGGATTAGATGGATTAGATGAAGAATTTGGATTATAATACACTACACTAAAAAAATAAGGATTAGATAGATTAGATGAAAATTTTGGATTGTAATTAAATTAAGATTTTCATCAACTTAGAAATTATAGGAGAAGAAAAATTATATATATTTTTTAAAAATCTAAAAATCTAAAAAAATTTCTACAATTTAGTGAAGCCACTTAGCGCAACCATAGCTTTTAAGCCCAACTTTTATTATATAGTATATGATATGATATAAAATATATGATATGATTCTAAATATTAATCGTTTTATTTTTTTTTAAGACTTAAATATTAATTTTTGACATACTTCTATTTCCAAAAGTAGATTGCCACCTCGTTTTGAAGAACAAATTAATCTTCTTGCTTATGTGGGTCTTGTTTTATCTAAATAATTTCACTTTTTTTTGTGAAACAAATAATTTCTCCTTTTTATAATAGATAATATAGATAAGAACAAATAATTTTAACTCTCAAGACTATAAAATATATGGAAAAATAAATATAATGTTACCAATTTTTTCAGCTGCGAAAAACAATCCTAAGAATATGAGAAATATAAATTTAATTTTTATATCTCCTTTTATTTATTTTTTTCAAAATTGTTCCTTTTAATGGACCTTTTTAAAAAATTAAATAGTAAATAACCAATTTTGTAATAATAAATGAGAGTAGTACAACTATTTTTTTATAAATTAAAACCATTTATAATGACTGTAAGGGCTGGGTTTGGATCCTGAGCCCAAAAGATGAATGGATTCAGGCCGAAAAAGCCCAACACAATGAATTTGTAGAGAGTGGGCTTAAGGCTAGGTTTCAATGAATCAGACAATACGCACAGTGGATTGAAGATATTAAGAAAGCAAAGAAAGACAAGTTCAAAGCAAGAAAATCCTTCCTCGGCGAGGTCCAAGGAGAATGATTCTTGAATATAGTTTTTTTGGACTTGGATACAATTTCAGTTCTTGTTACTACAGTGTGTTCTCTATAGATTTTCGATCCCCTCTCTTTGGAGGGTCTCTTACATTATATAGCTCCCTTTAGATGATCTTGGCCCTCTATATGTTGATTGTCTAGGCCACTACTTGAGTGCTTATTCCATCAGACACCTTCTCAAGCCCCTTTGTGAGTTGGAGCAGCCAAGGCAGCACTGTTCAGGGGTCTTCTCCACATAAATGAAGCTAGGAGGTTTGGTGGGATGCATTAAATGTGGTGGTAGCCAGCATCCTTTCAGTCATGTCAGGGCTAACCCCCGTCCCGAAACTCTTTCTATACAGTATGACCTCCTCTGGTAATGTGCCATTGACGTGGCCTTACTATCCGAGCATGTGACCTCCTCGGCATGATAATGGCCCCCTCGGCCATGAGTATGACACGTGGCACAAATATCTTATTTAAATTCTTGTACCCCACAATGACCATTATACAAATCTAATAATATGATAAATATATTATTTTGATTAAAATTACTCATATAAAGTAAATAATAACATAACTATATGAAGGTGAGCAAATTTCGTTGTTCAAAACTCCATTGTCCTTATTTCCCTCAGGAAAATGAAAACTCAATTGTCCTTGTGGGGATAAAAGACTCGGATAAGGATATTGGGCCGTGAGCCATACCTGAGGATGCCAAAGAGCCCGAGGACAACCAAGTGTTAACAAGGATAAGTAGGTTATTAGGCTGAGGATGAGGGCTGGTAACAGCAAGTAAGTGATGTAGTCCGAGGAGCTAAACTTCCTTGAAAAACAGAATGGAAGTTTGAAGTCCGACCACCCAACAAATACTGGGCAAGGGGCCACTGTGCTTGGGAGGATAAGCTTCAGAGAGGTGAGTCAGCAGAGAATTGAGAAGTATCTGGTAAGATAGCTGCTACCACCACATTGAATGCTCTGCACCTAACCAACTGGCCACATTAATGTGAAGGTGATGCCTGAATAGCGACTTCTAGCCTTACAGCTACTCACAAAGACTTCAAGAATGTTCTGATGGGACAAGTATTAAGGAGATTAGTTATTTGATCAACAAATGGAAGGCTAAGATGAGAGAAGGAGAAGGAGTATAAAAGGGAAAGAATTCCTTTACATGAGGGAGGATCTGAGAAAGAAAAGGAACTACTTATAACTAAGGACTCTGAATATTTGTACAAGTCTGAGAGATATATATAAGAACAGACCTTCCTCGGACTTGATCGATGAGTGTTTTTCTCTTCAAATTGTACTTCTCAATCATTCCAATACTAAACCAACTCACTGTGATTCACATTTGACTCATTAAGTCTTCATTTATTAAACCCACTCTCTAACAAATCTATTGTTGTGGGCTTGTTGGGCCATTGTTCATATCCGTTGGGCTTTGGGTCAATTTGAGTCCTTTCAGTCCTTATCGTCGAGTTGTTGCCATGGGTTTGGACCATAGTGAGGCCAAATGCAACATGGTGAGATCTAGGTATTTTTTGATTATTATTATTTTTTTTAAGTAACAAATTTAGTTAACTGACACCCTACTACTAATATCGACATTGTCCTAAAGTCTAGGCCTAAAATCTGATAAGTGAAACATATGTGATAAGTGAACTTTGATTTGTGTCTAGTGGTAACGCAATGATCAAAGCAATAAGTGTCCAAACATGACGTGATCTATTAGTTAAAGGGGGAAATTATTGTGTACTCCTGGAGTACCATAAATGCGTACTCCCTTCTCTCACATGAATGGTGGGTCTCACTAATTAAATTCATGGTGGGACCCATCATTCATGTGAGAGGGGGGAATACGCATTTATGGTACTCCGGGAGTACCTAATAATTTTTCAGTTAAAGGGTGTAGATGGAGGGTTGGATAGGTACTGATGAACCAAGAAAATACCATTATCCAGAACGGTCTTTGGATGATCAACGAGCCATAAATATGCCTTTAATGTGTCATTCGTTACTAGATGGAAGAATAAAGCAAGCATGACCGTTAGATGAACATTAAAGGCACCGCACGAAACCACCAGAGGCGTTACCAAAGCCCTTAATGCTCCCATTGAAGACTTCCAACAGCTAGAAAAGCAAACAACTATATAAACTACATCAGACACCAAAAAAAGGTATTGAAAATGTATCATAGCTCTATTAGTCCCTTATCATTCTTCTCGCTTAGTATTTGACTTTACCATTAGAGGCTCATCAGCTGGCACCACACCAATGACCTTTCCGAGAGAAACACAATTTCTTAATCTTGTGTAGGTCTTCAGAGTCGTTTGGTCATACTCCATCTGGACGAACCTATCAACCAACGAATTTGGCTTCATTAGGTACCGAAAATCAATATCTAGGAAGACGACTGGCTCCTACTTTCTCATGGTTAGAGAGTAATCTCCCCGCGTTCTATTCTACCCGAAAAAGCACGAACATAGGTACGAGTATGACACACAAGGGCAGAACCAGGAAATTTCCTTTGGAAGGGGGGGGGGGAGCTATAATACTGATACATTTCACACACACACACACAAAAGGGAAAAGTTTAGTAGATTAGGGGACTTAGCCTCTCCGTGGGATCCACTCTCTCTCTCTCTCTCTCTTATAGCCTTTTCTAATAGAACCATGTTTATAGCTTTCCTAGACTAGGATTCCATTTTTGTACCTTGCTTGGGCCACACCCTCTGGGTGTGGCAATAACTGATTTCTTTTTCTGCTTTGTGTGTTTGCATTGTGCATGCTATATATGTGTGTGTATGTTGTTAAAAAGGTAAGTCATGCACTTTGGATGATGGACATGCATGGTTAGGGGGGCAACCCCTTCCTAACCATGGATGCCCTTAACCTTGGAGTGTGGGTATGCATTCAAGGCTTGTGTTGTAAATGCATATTCACGATACATTGTGTGCATGACCTACAGCATGTGATTGCCTTTATCCATGTCAGCTAGTAACATTGGTTTCCCCATGTATGCAACATGCATCAATGTGTTTAATATTTCGGCGAGTCCCGACTTGCCTTAGTATGGACATATTGACGCATGCTGTATACATAGGTATGAAACCCTGCAGGTGCGGCATAACCCAAACGTAAAACTCTGTCATTTTCACCTTGAAAATGTGGCATCTTCTTGCCATATTCTTACAATGAAAGCTTGGTAAGAATAGTGTTTTGTGTGCTATGATGCACCTGACTTGAAATACTGCCAGATTTACGCCACAAAATAAGGAGAAATGTTGCCAGATTTTTGTTGTGGAAGTTTGACAACAATTCCAATGTACTAACAAAGCATTGATAAAGGTCACACCCCTTTCCCAAATCAAAGCTCAAAGCCCAATTTATTTTAAAGCCCTGAAATCTAGTGCCAATAGCTTGTTTCTAACTACTAATGACTAAAAATTAAGATTTTACCAAAACAAAGGACTGTATTCGAACATGCATTGTGGGGTTCCTAATACCTTCCCTACACGTAATCAGACTTCCGAACTTAAAAAATCAAGATTTTTTACCGTCCATATTAGATTATGAAAAATGACCTTTTTCTTAGCCTAGGATTGATAATAAAATCAAATAAAGTCAGGTGACCAATCATACCTTAGAAAAAACCAAATGATTAGTGGCGACTTCACTACTTTTGATAATAATCGATTAAAAATGACTCAATTCAGTCACACATCAGAAGTTTCATTTTTTTTACCCTCTTCATAGCACCCTAGCCCGTGCTAAGGCCGCCCCTCAGGGGCGTGCGCATCGCTGTGAAGGGTGGTCGACTACTGCGAGGCATCGAGACAATTGACCTACTTGAACATGTTGACCGCATAGCTTGCTCTTTCACGCATGCTATTTGGTTTCAAGATTCAGTTTGGAATTCCTTGAAGTTGCCAACCAAAACTCACTTTGTTGATGTTATAGATTTAGCTTCGTAGAAATTGAAAACTCCAAACTTTGACATATTGTGTCTTGTGGCTTGGATGTTATGGAATTACAAGAACATGTTGATTGCTAAAAATGGAATCCAGAAAGCTGAGAACTTATGGTCCCGAGCTTCGATCTATCTACACACTAGAATTCATTGAAGCAAGTAAGAAATTTGTTTTTGGTCAAGCACAAGAAATCTATATTTATTAATTAAAAAAATGGGAAAAATTGTACAAATGAGCAATCTTGATTAAAAATATAAAGAAATAAAATAAATGTTAAATATAATTTCATAAATTTTTTACTATAAAAAAATAATAAAGCATATAAAAGAAATTATAATTATAATTAATCCTTCAAGAATATTGGTTATAATGAGAATGGCTAAGTATCTTGCAAGTATAAAACATAATAATTAATTCTAAATATATAATTTATAAGAAAAAAGTAATATATAAGCTTTTGTATTTTATTGATAGGTGTCATGAACTATTTTAATTTATCAAATTCTTCAAATTGTACTTAATTCCAATAGTTTTCCTTCCGTTAATAGTACTAAGTGCTCAGCCTATTGGTCATTATTGTGGACAAATAAAGGATCATAAGGCAGGTTCAAATCCCGTCAATTGTAAATTTTCAACATCTTTTTTTTCCAACAGCAAAATCCTATAGCCAAAAAAGAAAAAAAGAAAAAGAAAAAGTGGCACACGCATCTGGAAATGCGAAACAAAGTGCCACACGCATGTGGAAATGTGATTAAGTTTTTCCCTATAAACTTGTGTTCAAAAATAGACATTCAACAATCTTATCTTCTTCTTCTTCTTCTTCTTTTTTTTTTTTTTTTTTTTTTTTTTTAAGTTTAAGATTTAGCCACTGCTTCTTTATCTTCATCTCAAAATTTTAGTTGCCGCCATGTTAAAAAAAACACACCTCTAGCCGCTCATAATCAAATTATAAAAGAGTTTCTAATTACCTAAAAAACACAAATGAGAAAACAAGAAGTTTCTAGTCACATTAAGAAAAAAAAAAAAAAAAATCCTTGCAGAAGGAGTCATACCAACAACCACAAGTGAGTCTTTGATCTCTCTCTCTTTCTCTCTCATATCATCAGTTTTCTTATTCTTCAATATTTTTTACAGTCACGCCTCATACTTTAAAGAGGTTGGGTGATCAATGGAGGAATTGGAAGCTTGCTTTGAAAGTAAAGCACTTTGATGAGTAAAAAACTGCAACACAAATAGTGGCCGGGCTCCAAATATAGTAAATCGCCAAGATTATGTTGAGCTTGTTGACTCTTGGTTTAGAGGTAATACAATTAAAGATAATGCATGTGAGAAATGTATTTGTCATCATTTTTTTTTTCTAAGGGCCATTTGATATATTCTCCCAGATTTGCCTACATAGTCATATAGATAGTTTTTACTAATGCAAATATATGGTTTATTGTATTCCAGGAAATTGAGACAATACATTGGAATATAAAGGGGGATCAAGTATCGTTGCTAAAGAGCTATCATCAGGAGCGGATGCCATAGATTGAAACTCTCTCAAAAAAAAAAAAAGTATCGTTGCTGGAGTGACTTTTGGCGTGCCTCAATCAAAGCGGGAATATTTATAGTCTTAGTTTTTTTTTTTTTTTTTTTGTGTAGATTTTCTACATTTATTTTACCTTTGTCTTATCTTATGTACCAAACAATATTGTTTAACTATTATTTGGCTATTAATTTGAGATTTCAAACCTCAAATTGTAAGGATTTATTTGGGATTTGGATCAATATTATTAATTTTTGGCAGTTACTTTATCACTTTGAGTTTTGAAATTGTGAATTTTAATAAAATTCCAAACATGTTATATTACTAATTTTTAGGGAACAAATTAATAACCAAAAATATATTTTTGTAATATTCAATAATTTTTATACCTTCAGCAGCGGTTTTTATAACTGCTCTTCTATGAAACCTATAAGAACAAGAGAACTAGTGGTTTTTTAAATTTTATAGCAGCGTTCTAAATAACTGTTGCTAAAGAATCTCTAGTAGCAATTCCCAAAACCGCTATTAAAAATAATTTATGCTAGAGATAATGAAAAGGAATAATAGCATTTTTAATTTTTTTTTAGTAGCGGTTTATAGAATTGTTGCTAAAAAATCTATAGCATCAATTACATAATCACAGGTATAAATAAATAATTTCAAAAGGTAAAACTATGTGTACTAGCGGTTTTTAATTCTCTAGCAGCAATTCTATGAACTGCTGCTATAGATGTTTCTAATACCAGCGATTCCTAAAACCGCTGTTATAACCTATGGTGACCTATAGCGACGGGAACTTAACAGCAGTTATTCAAGTTGTAGCAGCGGTTTAGAAAACTGCTGGTATAGACATATCTGACTTTTAGCAGCAGTTCTTAATAGTTTTAGTAGTGGTTACAACCACTGCTAAAAATCAAGTTTTTTGTAGTGCACACACATATATGCTAATTCGTATGGGTGAAAAAGTGTATGAAAATGTGTGTAATGTTGTTTAAAAACTGAAAATATGTTGTTTAGATAGTCTACCAAACGGAGCTTAGACATTTAGACACTCTGATCCCATGGAAAATTTTCTGTTCCGGGCAGATTTCACTCATTGCCAAAGTACACAACGTAGAATCACTTGGCAAACAATCATTAATTTCTGAGTTCCAAGGAACAAACTGCCAAAGTTTGGGCGCCACTGTTGTACATAACACTAGCCAAAGGTTGAGATAACATGGTCTCATTGCCCAGAAGTGCCTAAAT
>JARYZH020003398.1:0-11088 GCA_030021035.2 Notholithocarpus densiflorus | reverse complement strand
TCATGGAATAAACTACCAACTACAATGTTAGTATTTGATTTCATTGTCAATGCCTCTCAAACTTTTGAACTTATCCAAAAAGAATGATAAATAGGTTCATAGAATAGACTAACAAATACAATGTTAGTATTTGATTTCATTGTGAATGCCACACTTCTCAAACATTTGCACTTATCCAGAAAGAATGATGAGGGACAAGAGCACAGCCCTTTCTAATTAATTGAGGAAGAACTTATGAAAGTAAATGAGTTACCAAGTTGACTACTTAAACCAACAAACCCCAACTAACACTACCCAGTAACCCATAAGAATTTGAATCTTAATAATAGACATGAACTTAAAGGAACCTAAAAATTAGCAGTTCATAAACTAGTATTATAATCAATCATTTCTCAGGTTTTTTTTTTTTTTTTTTTTTTTTTTTAAGGAGAAAAAAAAATAGATGGGTGTAAATTGTCATGGTAATGTGAAGCAAACAACAAAATAGAATAGTTAAAATGGGAAATAGAAGATACCCAGTACCAACAGGGCCACCAATGCCAACAGTGAAAGCTCTTTCATTGAAATCCCTGGTGAGAAGTGGTGGAGCTCTTCTGCTGAAGTAGCCTGGGGAGTATATGGGTTCATGTGAGTGTGGTGCCAGTCCATCATGGCTATGGCACACCTTCCCATCAGGGCCCACCCATGACTTTGTTGTTGAATCCCCATGAGTATGATCATGGTCATGATCATGATGGTGGTGTTGATGATCATGGTCATGGTCGTGATGATGATGATGATGATGATGATGGTCATGGGCATGGGCATGGGCATGGTCATGGGCATGGTGTGAAGTCATTGTCTGCTGTTTGCAAAAGTCGTTTTTATTTTACTCAGAAGTGTGTGTCTGTCTGTCTAGACTCTAGAGAGAGAGTGAGGAACCGATCGAGGAAGATGAGAAATTGGTACAGGGAGGAAGATGCTATGCATAATTACGAAAACACCCTTGATTATTAGAATCTTTCCTCTCTTTTTTTTCTTCGGTGTCTGAGAAGTCAGTGAATACTTTTGACCTTCTATATTATAGTGCAAGAACAAGGATCGAGAACAAGTGCAGATTGGTCGGTTTGGCTTCGATTTGCTTAAGAAAATTGCACCATGCCCTTGTCCTCGCAAAGAGCTTTGAAATGTTGACGAGGGTGGTCATTTGTGTTCGCGTGTTAGATTTGTGTTGTGTTGACTTATGAGTATTCGATTATATAAGTCAATATTAACTCGATACGTAACGGGTCAAGATTTCTTAATCCTAACACAATACATTTATTAAACGGGTCAATCGTATCGACTTATTTATTAGATTTTATCAAAATGATTAGGAAAATACCTGCTGCCCTTTGAAATGTTAATAACTGCTGCCCTTGAAGAACATTGCTAGACAAACAATGAGTGGTAAATTGTAAGTGAATAAATTATTAACTTTGACGGTTGGTTATATAATTAAAATTGAAACAAGATAATGATAGCTAGAAGATTATGGTTCTCTTGTTTTGCAACTAGCTTGCAAGAATGAGATTGTTGATTTTCCAATGTCAATTAAATTGTACTTACACCCTTAAATTTTAGAGTCAGTTCTAAATCATCTAACTTTTGATTGAGACTTGTAGTTTACATCATCAACTATTACAACAATGTTAGTGTACCCCTTATGTTATGCTTTGTCACATTTTCATTGTTAACCCACCTAAAATGAGCATCGTTTCTTCTACTTTTTGTGTTCAAAGAGAGATTTTAGGAATGTTTCATAGCAAGATTCTAATAAATTTTGTTGGAAATAACACATTAACATTATAGTTAATGAACATATTTATAAGCGATAACACACTTAGGCGGTGTAAATAGTATTCTAGCATTCATAATGTAGTAAACTACATGAATCCCACACTTAATACGTCCTATGTCTACACCTTGTTTTGTACTACTTAGGTCGCCAAAGCTATAATGACAAAATAGTTTCCTACTTTTGGAATTAAAAAATCACTATTAGTGAGCCAAAAAAATCATGGCTCAAGGAAATTAGGTTGGAAACAAAAAATAGTTGTTCTCGTATAGGGTTGTGTATGCATTCATAAAACATGTGTGCACATATTTAGGGCACATGCATTTGTTGGAAGAAAAGCCTAATATCACCCTTTATTAATAAAATAAATTAAAAAAAAAAAAAAAAAAACTACCCCTAAGTAGTTAAAGATCGACCTCTGTATTCCAAGGGTGTTTTGGGGGTTTCAGGTACTCTACCAAGCCCCCAAAATACTCCAATATAAACCTTCCATTTAATCAATGGACAAGGCATCCCTTCTGATTAAGAGATAGAAAACTACTCCATCCTTTCTAAAATTTGTTAAAAAATCCTCCCCCCCCCCCCCCCCCCAAAAAAAAAAAAGATTTTATATATATACACACACTAGTGTGGATTGCATGTGCTGCCCCTTTAGTGAGAAAATTTATATAGATTTTTTTTGTTGAAGAAGTATGAAGTCATATACTTAAATTTAAAATAGCTATTTGAATATCTGTTTACTATGACAATTTCTTAAAAACTATTTACTAAATTTAATATCTACTCACTAAAAAATGCTACAAAGAATGATAATGAATGTCATCATCTTTCCACAATATTTAAATTTTCGCAATGAACGAATGATATATGCTACAATTTTTTTGAAGATCTTCATCAAATTAATTACTTGCAATCATCTACAATGAAAATTTTGTTATTCATACTTCATTCTTTATCATCTTATTTTATGAGTCTAATTACGATGTTTAGCTTACTTATTTTTAATGAACACCCTTTTAAGCAGGAAAAGAAATTAAAAAAAGAACAAAATAACAAAAGACATCTGTCATCAAAGTTTCTATTAGATAAAATTATAAGTTTAGAAGATTTAAACCTAATAAATTAGTGTTCTGTAGGTAACAAATAGAATATCATATATAATCATTCTAACTTTTCAAGCATGACTATCAGTCTACCGCATAAAATCTAAAATGCACAAAGAAATTTTTTGGGACGTTAAAATTTAGTAGGATTATTTTAGACATTGCATAATGGAATATTTTAAGAATTATAAGATTTCGTTAGGGTTTAACTAAAAGAGTAACAATAGGGGTATATGCTCATCTACAAAATATAAAGGAGGAAATTATTCAACTTTAGTTTAGGGGAGAATGAAACTACCCGAAACATAAAGGAGGAAAGTGCTACTTCATCAATGTGTGTGTGTGTGTGTGTGTGTGTGTGTAAAACAATGTATGTGTGTTTTTTTTTTTTTTTTTTTTTAAATTTTTTTTTTTTTTTTTTATAACTTGATGTTAAAAAAAATCAACCTAAAAAAACTATGCATAAAACAATGAATTTTGGTTCAACAAATTAACTAAATCAAAAAAGAAGTCTAGGAACACAACAAAATGTCACGGTATTTTACAATACGTTTATTTCTAGCTATGGTGGGTCCTGGTTTGATAATTTATTATTTTATTTTAGAGTAATGCTATGTCCACGATATTTTTATAATAAATCTTAGGTGGTAAATTGTTACTGGTTTTAAATTGGGCTAACCACTTATGACCGTGCATTTAAAATAAATAAAAAACAAATAAAAAGCCAATTGAAGAAAATTGTGCCTAAAACAATGAATTTTGGCTTACCAAATTTGACTAAACAAAAAAAAAAAGCCTAGGAACACAACAAAATGTCACAACATTTTTGCAATATTTTTTATTTCCAGCTGTGGTAGGTCCCAGTTTGATATTTTATTACTTTACTTTTCACGTCCACAGCATTTTCACAACAAAGTTTAGGTGAAAAATTATTACTGGTTTTAAAATTATGCATTGAAAAAAAAAAAAACATATAAAAAGACAACACAAGAAAATTGTGCGGGAAATCGTGAATTTTGGCTCCCCCAATTTGACCATATATACTAAAAAAAGAAGTCTAAGAATACAACAAAATATCACAATATTTTCACAATACTTTCATTTATAGGATCCAAATAGATTTTTTTTTTTTTATTTGAGAGAAATGCTACATCCATAATATTGTTAAAACAAATTCTAAATGACAAGTTGTTATTGGTTTTAAATTGAGCCCACTATTGCTATCACTTTTTTATCCATCAAAAATACTTCGCCTCATAAAATTTGTTGTAAAATTATTGTAAAAATGTTATGAACATAGCATTTCTTTTTATTTTATTTTATTTTGATCTATAAAGAATTGAGATTTCGGCGATTGTGAAAATATTGTGACAAGAAGAAGATGTTATAAAATTTTCATAATACATTTATTTTCAATTGTGATTGGTCTCAGTCTCTTATTTTATTATTTTATTTTGACATTTTTTTTATTATTTTATTTTGACCTTTAAAAATTTGACACTTCAATAATTGTGAAAATACTATAAGAATTTGATGTGTCAGTGTAACTGTGTATGCACATATAATATTTAAAAGAAAAGACAAAAAGAGCGCAAGCAAAACCAAATTGCCAATAATTGTGAAAATATTGTAAGAATTTGTTAACTTGGTGTAACTGTATATGCACATATAAATATTAAAAAAAAAAAAAGGACAAAAAAAGAACAAACAAAACCCGCATACTGCAAAAAAAAAAAAAAAAAAAAAGGCTAACGAACCGTACGGGTTGAGTATATAAAGGTGCAGAGTGTATAATCAGGGAGTGAGACCAAAATAACATGTTGTTTATATTCTCTTTTGCCATTTTTCTTTTTTTTTTTCGCCGTATGAAGTTGAGGATTTAGATTTTGTGCAATAGCATATTGATTACCACTCAATTGTGGGATGTAAAAGTTAAGATAATAAATAAAATTTTTAAAAAAGTATGAGGTCATAAATTTTTTTACCATTTTATTTTTTATATCTCACAACAAAGGGTAATTACATGGTGCATTATTGCACCGAATCAAAATCCATGTAGATGTTACAATAGTGGCACACTGACATAAACCATACCAAGCCCCAAATATACTATTGACTATAATATTGTTGCACTATTTCTCCTATGAGGCTAACCCGTTCTCACAAATACAATTAAGCAAAGCTCAAATAATAACATATTTATATTAGGCAAAGTCGGCTAGTGGGCTTCCTGTGCACTAATCCTTAACCAAGTAGAACTTTTTTTTTTTAAGAAAACCTTAAACCAAGTAGAACTTGATTTTACCCATTGCAACACTACTAGTCGGCTACAAAAATCACGCATCTCTACCTATAAATACTAATACAAGTTCACACATGCTCCCACACACGAAAGTAACCTAATATTTATAAGACTCAGAAGGAAAAAAAGTTTTGGTGAGAGCATCGGGTTTGGGTTTTAGAAAAGTTTTATTATTATTATTTTTTTAATATTATGCTGACATGAAAAATTGTAGGAGCTTTAAAAGTTTTGGTTATATATATATATATATATATATATATATATATAGACTACACACTTATACAATGTAAATAGTATTCTAGCATTCATAGTGTGATAAACTACATGAATCTCGCTCTTAATGCATCCTATGTTTACACCATTTTTTGTACGACTTAAGTCCCCAAAGCTCTAATTACAAAAATAGTTTTCTAGTTTTTAAATGGAAAATTCACCAATAGTGAGCCAAAACAAATGAAGTTAAATTTGTACCGTAGCAAGTGGTATGACCGAAAATTTCCTACCAGGACCTACGTCGGTACAAAAACATTGTTATTTCATGCCGCTCCAAATACTAGGTTATTCCAGTCATATATACTCAAAAGAAGATTTGATTTTAGCTGAAAAATGAAAATTGGCTGCTAAAAAAAAGGCCAACGGGTACATCAATTGGCTACTCTAAATGCATGATCTTATATTTTAATTGGAGGTTAATTAACATATTAAATTATTTTTATATATTTTTTAATTTTTAAAAACTATATAAATATTGACTGATGAATATGTAAATAATAAATAAAATTTTTAATTACATAAATACATATACACACACATATATATATAGCGATAATCTCAAAATGGTACATCAGTATTAACAGGTATTGAAATATTTCATTCCCTCAACCAAATTAAAACAACATCGGGTATGGTATTGACACATTTAGTCAAAACAATTATAGCTCAAGGAAACATAGATTGGAAACAAAAATTAGACATTCTTGGATAGAGTTGTGTACGTACGCATTCATAAAACATGTGTACACATACTTAGGGAACATGCATTTGGCGGGAGAAAACCCTAACAAGATCACTCTCTATGTTAAGAAAACAACTAACCCAAAGCAGTTAAGACACATCTGTTTTCCAAGGGTATGGTTTCAGATACTCCACCAAGCCCCATAATACTCCAATATAGACCTTCCATTTAATTAATGGAAAATGCACCCCTTCCAATTAAGAGAGAAAAACATACTATCCTTTTTAAACTTTGTAGAAAATTCTCTAAAAGTAATCTATATATCATATCATATCATATTATATATAACAAAAGTTGAGCTTAGACGCCGTGGTTGCGCCAAATGGCAGCACCAAAGTGAAGAAATTTTGTTAGATTTTTAGATTTAAAAAAAAAAAATGGATATAATTTTTTTTTTCTTATCTTCTTCTTCTAAAATTTCTAAATTGATAAAAATCTTAATTTAATTACAAACCAAATTCTTTTCTTCATCTATTTCTTCTTAATTTGATTACAATCCAAAATCTTCATCTTCATCTAATCATTTTTTTTTTCCATTTAAATTACTACACCTATTGCTACACGTAAAAAAAAAAAAAAAGTGATATTTAATTGAAAAGTTGAATCCAAGAGAAATTGAGTTAAACTAAAACTCTAAGTCTATAAAATGGATATAATTTTTGTCCTTATCTTCTTCTCCTATTATTTCTAATTTGATAAAATCTTAATTTAACTACAATCCAAATTCTTTTCTTTATCTCTATTTCTTTTAATTTGATTACAATCCAAAATCTTCATCTTCATCTAATCCCTTTTTTTCATTTATATTACTACACCTATTGCTACACGTATATATAAATAATTAAATAACTAAAACAGCAACGTGATATTTAATTGAGTTAACGTGATTATTTTTTACATCTCCACAAATTAAGTTTGAATCCAAGATAAATTGAGTTAAACTAAAACTCTACTAAGTCTACTATACTCTACTATTTAAGAATTAATTATTTGTATTATTTGTATTTGTTAAACATTGGCATAGAAGAACGGAAGCCCCAGTGGATGATGTATTTACTTTTGGGATCTTTAGTCACACGCATCTGTAGAATTGGAGGTGTTTTTGTAAATGATTTGAAGCTTGATTTTTGGCTGTCATTAGAGAGTATGTCATCGTCTCATGGTAATGTATATTAGATTCTTTTAGATTTGAAGTACTTCCACAGAAAGCAGTATCCAGTTTGCTATCTCTTGGCATCAATAATGATGAATATCTTTTAATATCCGTATCAAAATAATAATAATAATGATGAATATCTTTTAATTTATGGAAATTTTATTTTGGTCAAAAATTTTTCACTAAATCTGTTTGGGATGGAACTTATCTATCATATGAAATTAGGAGATTTATGTGAGAAGATATATCTTCATTTTTTTTTTTTTGAGTATCTATTTAATAATTTCTTAAATTATATGATTTTTTTTTTTAAATTTTAGATAATGCAATTCAGCTTGATTATTGATATAATTTTTAATTTGGTATTCTTAATTGACTAGGCAGATTATTTCCTCACTAATGACAACATTAAAATGGTTATGACTGGTAATTTATAGGTAAACATTTACATTGCAATCTAAATACTTACATTTTTGTAATTTATGGAATTTGTCTTTGGTCATTTATACAAGAAATTTATATATGCTTAGCACTTCTGCTACTATGCATGCATGTTAGCAAGTATAATGGAAATATTTTCAAGTGCAATAAATATATATATATATATATATATAATTACAATTTTACTACTAAGAGCTTTTAGAAATTTAAAAACTTATCATAATTTTTAAAAATATTTTTACTATTTTTTTATTAGATTTGATTATATTATCAAAAAATATATTTTTTAAAATTTATATATAATTTTTTTTATTAAGCCGTGCATAAAAGTTGAGTTTAGACAATGTGGTTGCGTCAAATGGCTTCATTATATTGCAGAATTTTTTTTAGATTTTTAGATTTTAAAAATATATATATAATTTTTCTTCTCCTATAATTTCTAAGTTGATAAAAATCTTAATTTGATTACAATCCAAATTATAGATATCAAATTTTTTCCCCTCTTTTCACGTGTATAAATATAGTTCATTTTTATGGGATAGCTTTATAACTATCCTAAAGGACCTAAACTACATTAAAAGAAACCCCTAAAAAAACCTACATAAAAATTTTAAAAAACATTAAACTTACAATACTAGGGAAGGCATAAGTTTGAGTTTAAGTTAAACTCTATCAACTAAAAAATTGCAGTAATTTTTTTATATAGAAACAACACAACCTAATTATTTTTATCAACTTTCTCAAAAAAAAAAAAATTTATATAGTTATTCTTATCAACTTTTTCTCTATTGTTTTATTAATTTTTTAGATAAATACAAAAGCTTAATTGTGGATATGAAATTTTTTTTTAGAGATAATTACATAACACTACCACAAATATATAACACTACTACCAGAAATATAATTTAATCAGCAAAAAAAATATGTAATTACATAAATAGTGTTCTATATGTAATAGGTTTTTCTTTATTCTTATCTTCTTCTTTTGTAATATATCTTCTTATTCGTGGAATAAAAATCACGCCAGATTGTGAATCCCCGAATTCTCAAGGAAACGCCTCTTCCTCTAGCTACAAAGGTATGTATTTCTTTTCTTTCCCATTTTTTTTCACAAAGCTGCATTCTAATTCATGAGTAAGGAGCAATAAATTCAATGATAATAATAAATAGAGCCTTTAGGTAAATTTATAAATGTTATTTCCTACGAGTGTATGTCTTTGGTACGTGTATACATATATATTGCGTCTTATATTGTTTATAGGACCTTTTGCTTTCTTTACTTTGTGTTGTCTTACTCTTATTATGAGCTAGAAACCTAGAATTTGCATTTTATGAATTTGGAAGGACAAATCTTTAAACTCTTTTAAGAAAGGTAGATTCATATGTTGGCTTACTTTCTAAATCATGAGTTATTCTCTTTTGATAAATAATTCTCATATATATACATATATATATATATATATATATATATATAGACAAATACACACATGTTGTGGTGGTTACCTAATGATGTACAATATATTTTATTCAAACACACTACATATATTATGTATTAGGATAATTAATTTAGAGTTTCAAGTTTCTGGCTACTTAATTAGTAGAGTATTTCATAAATAAACCCCATTTTTTTACATTCAATTCTAATTAAAATAATTTTTCATTTTTTTAATCAATATTTAACATCAAAATATATATTTTAATTTATATATGATTTTTTATTTAAGACATTTAATTCACATATGATTTTTTTTATTAAACTGTGCATCGCACAGGCATAATACTAGTATATATATAAAACAGAAACCTTTGCAGCTCCCACAATTTTCCACGTTAACACAATATTAAAAAAAAAAAAAAAAAACCCGACACTCAAAACAATAAAACCAAAAAAAAAAAAAAAAAAAACGTAATAACCCGATCCTCAAGCCTTTCCCTTTCACGATGCTCTGCCTTTCCCTTCCACGATCGTCTGCCATATCTTCCCTGCCTTCCTCTACCGGCTCCTCCTCTACTAGCTCCTCCTCTTCAAACCACCCACCATACCCGACAGACATCTTCTTCCTCGAAATCAATCTCCTTCCTCAGACCACCCACCACCCACATCCAACCTCTACAACCTAGAAACAACACCCCATTTGCCGTGAATCTCATGAAGCCCATGGCCACAGAATCCTCAATCAAAACCCACCACACCCACCATGCCCACCATACCCACAAACCCACAGACACCTTCTTCCTCAGAACAGAGGTCGAGCTCCTTCCTTAGACCACCCATTTGCCACAAACCACCCACATGCAGAACCGGCGCCCAATTTGTCGTGGGTCTCATCCAGCCCTGGCCCATCAACTATGTCGGTCGGCAATACACCCAATCCAGCCCGTCGAAACTAGCCCAAAGCTAACTAATAATATTTTTTTCTTGAATCCGAACTTTATAGCTATTAGGACTCTATAACTATTATCTTATAAATAGTTGATTCTTATTAGTCTTCTTTTTTTTTTTTTCACGGCTGTTCAATTTCTAGGTTTATTCTTATTGCCTTTGTCTTCATTCTTTTCCTCCATTCGAATCAGGGTTAAAGGTATGGTATTCTCTCGATTTGAATTGTAATGTTTGCCTCTGTGATTAGTATTCTGTTTACATTTAAAGAACTCATGAAACTCAAATTTTAGTGTAGTTATATCAGTTTTTGCAGAAAAAATACAGTTGGTATTTCTATCTATTTTAGTGTTCTCTTTGAGTTTCAATTACTGATATAACTACACTAAAGCTACAACTGGGTTGTTTATGTTTTGACTGTTTCAAGTTCAGACTTAGAAGCTTTTTCTCTTAGCCTTTCTGAGAGTTTTTTACCCCAACTTCATTGATTTCTTTTTTGTATTCTAGAGTTGATTAAATTGTAGTTTTAGTTGTGTTTCTCTTTGTATCTGTAATTGAGTTCGTGCACACACTAGATAAGTGTTTGGGTTTGGAACTCTGTAACTGAGTTTAGTACTGTGTTTTGACAATAATCAATTTGATTTTTTTTTTTGTGGAAACTGAGCTATGGGTTTGAATTTGTTTAGTGTTAGTCTATGGTTGGTCTACATTTATGCTTGCTTTCAATCAATTTGATGTTAGAATTATGACTTAGGATCTGATCTGCTTTTGTTTACTTTGATAATTGCTGTTTTAAACCTTATAAATATATGGTTGCTGATTTAAATCTGCTTTTATGCTTGGAGTTTTAATATCATTGAACAAATTCTTATTCT
>JARYZH020003397.1:0-11098 GCA_030021035.2 Notholithocarpus densiflorus | reverse complement strand
ATCACATCAACCTAATTTTTATTTTTATTTTTAAGGTTAGAAACATCTGCCTAAATTTAGGCTATATAAAAATATGAATAAGTGTAAATAGATTTGACCATAATTACGATGATTTGAAAACATCTTTCCTACTAAAAGTTGCCAATTTTTTATTTTTATTTCTATTTTACATTAATATGCTCTCACAATATGCACAGCCTAAATAAGTGCTACCTCCTAATTAATTTCTTATAAAAAAATTACTGTTAAGTACTTGATTTTTCATGAAACAGTTCAATGGTGTAATGCCTTTTTTTATTTTTTATTTTTTAATGGCACAGTAAGGGACTTATGAGATTGGGATATTTTGTCGATTATCTAACTTTTCAACTTGTCCCTAGGTCAGTCCTGCCTTAGAGCATTTGCAGCAGTGTAGGTATAATGCTATATTTTAGCTCCACTATCACTAAAATGATACTCCAGTAGTGGAGCAATAGCTAAAATTTTTAGCTGAATTGCTACAGTGCACATCTATCAATAGATGTGCACTGTAGCTTGGAGCAAAAAAAAAAAAAAAAAATTTATTCCAGCCCCCTTCTTTTTTTATTCATTCTCTCAACTCCGGTCATTCATTCCCTCTCTCTCATTCACTCTCATTCCCTCTCTCATTCACTGAAGCTTATCATCAACGTCAACGCTGCTGATCAGCTCAGACCGATCTGCCATCCGCCATCCACCATCTGCCATCCACTGATCGTCAACGTCACCGCCATCCACCGATCGTCAACATCACCGCCATCCACCATCCACTGATCGTCAACGTCCCAAGCCGCCCATCTCTCTCAACTCCGGTCTCTCAACTCCCACCGAAGCTCGACCCACCAGCCGTCCCAGCCGCCGATCGCCTCAGACCGACGCCGTCCCAGCCGCCCATCTCTCTCAGATCGCCTCAGACCCACGCCGTGCCGTGTTTTGTGGTGCTGTGGGTTTGTTTGTTTTTTGTTTCTTTTTTTTCCTACTGTGGACTGGTGGTGGTGGTTGTGGCTGTGGTTGTGGCTGATGGTAGAGTGGGTTTGTTTTGTGGTGCTGTGTTGGCGGTGGTTGTGCCGTGTTTTGTGGTGCTGTGGGGTTTTTTTTTTTTTTTTTTTTTTTTTTTCCTGCTGTGGACTGGTGGTGGTGGTGGTGGTGGTTGTGGCTGTGGCTGATGGTAGAGTGGTTGTGATTGGTGCTGGATGTTTTTTTTGGGTAGTGGGATATATTATTTTATTGTAGTGATTATATTATTTTATTGTGATGATTATATTATTTTATTGTGTTGAAAGCTAAAATAGATCCACTGCTGTAGCATGTGTAGGTAAAATAGATAAAATGACTTTTTGTGTAGCTAAATAGCTAAAATTTTAGATTCACTGCTGTGAATGCTCTTAAATGAGCTTAAACACCTAATTGATGAATTCTTACAAAATTATTTTCTAAAAACAAAGTATTTGTATACTAGTGCTCATCACTAAAATCAACCTTTACTATTTCTTGGGACTAACTAAAATCCTTCACTCATTTATCCTTTATACTTTCTTCCAATATTTAATACCTCCTATTTTCTCCTTAATCTTTCCTTAACGTATTTCTCCCTTTTTCTTAATAGGATCATGTTAATGGGTGCCTTTAGAGTAATTATTAATAAACAATTTTAGAAAAGTTTTTTAATACCACTTTTATGAAAAATAGAAAAAGCTGTCAAAACATTTTTTTTTTCTTTTCCCATAAAAACTTTCCTAAAATAGTTTTCTAAAAGATGCCTTTAGGGCATCTATTAATTTTTCCTTTCTCGATACACTCTTTAAGATTCATCTCTTTCCCCAATAGCCACTAATATGCTATGTTTTCTGATATATGTTGACTATTATCAAAACAATAAGTGAAATTCTTTGACCCCTTTCTTGTGAACAATGAGTGAAAAAGATGAGGTTGTCCAGGACCACGTGTGGTCAGTGGCAGAGCCAAGATTTCAGTCTAAGGGGGTAAGATTAAAAGACAGTATTAAAAGAAAAAATAATTTAAATATATTAATCCATAACAGCAACAAAATAAATTGTAAATAAACAATTGTAATTTCAAGTATATGTTTCATATTGTTAAAAGAAAGAAACAAAATAACCAATTCATAGTTACTAACAGTTGAAAGAAGAAGTTAATGTAAATACATAAAGTTTAGACATTCAATTTGATTCCTTAAAATAAATTAAGAAAATAAATTCATCTAAAAGTTTTTTTTTTTTTTTATGAAATCTAAAAATATTAAGAGTATAGCAAATACTTCATACTTGTAAAATTGTATATATATCTTACTGTTAGATTGCTTATTAAAATATGTAAAATTCAACATTTATTTCTCAATCCTTCTAAGTATTTAAAATTTAAGTTTATAACAAAAATTCAGATTTTGAAACTACAAAAAAGTTAAGAGATAACGACATTTCATATTCATTTATGGGATAAGTCATTTATGAGATAAGCAAGAAAGGCAAATGCTGTGAATAGTGAAATAGGTAAAAAAATAAACGTGTAAAAAACATGGTACAATATAAAAACTAATTAGCTTCGTTTGGGAGTTCATAAGGCTATGAAATGGAATGATCATAAGGGAATGGAAATGAATGGAATGAAATGTATTTAAGCAAGGGAAATGAAAGAAATGGAATTAAGTAACCTTGATTGGATGTTTTAAAATAAAGGAATGGAAAAGAATGAAAATGAATAGAATGTAAGTAATCTTGTTTGGAAGTAATATAGAGGGAATGGAATAGAATCATTTTATGACAATATTACTATTAGACTCTATTTTAAAATAAAGGGTTGAATATATATATATATATATATATATATGTAACACCCGCCTCACTTAAATTTAATTTAATTGCTTCTAAAGTGGAGTTGATGAATTATTTAATTTATTTTGAAGGTGATATTATTTTATATTATGATCACTACAACGAAAATAAATAAAAGAAGATGTAACATGAGAGTTATTTTGTAGATTATTCATATTAAACTTTTAATCTCCTTATCAGTTAAGAAAAATAATAAGAGATTAAAACCTATTTGAATTAGGAGTTTAAGTGTTATTGGAATCCTTTAGAGTTCTAGCCTATCTAAACAACCTTAATTTGAGTTTAATTGGGAATTAAAGTCTTGGAAGCTTATTTAGATTTTATGGGCTTCTTGGAGACTTGTGAGATAAGTTTTTGGGTTTTAAATTCCAGCCCGAGTAGGAAACATTAATTCCAGCCCAAGTAAGAAATGTATTTAATGTGTAAAGCTGAATTTAATTAATAGTACTAATTGGAGTGGGATTGGTCTTCCTAGACTGAATTGGAGTGTTATTTTAGAGGTGTATATATATATATATATATTGGGTCTTTTTAAGTTAGACACGTGAAAGGTAGAGAGAGACTACAAGATTCTGAAAGAAAAAGAGAGAAAAAAAAAAGAAAAAGAAGAGAAGAAGTCAGTGCTTAGCGTGTAAAGGTTTAGGAACAGAGAATTAGGGTTTCTCTACATTGAAAAGAATAGAATAACATGGTAATACTAGAGCAGCCAGCAAGTTCATATTGTACTGAGGTAAACATCTAACTATACATGCTTTATTGGAATCATTAAACGCGTCTTTGACTTAGGATTCATCATCACATAGTCGCATGGAAGTCTTAGAAATTATATTGATATACTCAAGGGAAAATTGAATATCATGGAAGTATCTATATAAACGTACATTATTTTATTGATTTTGAAAGAGATCCTAATATATATGTGGAGTAGTATCACCATTCTTTATAAGTTAAGCCTATATAGACATCCATAGGTGGTGTACAATGGTATATATGTAGGTATAGCAGATTATAGTATTAGGGATTACACTACATTATATAAAATATAGTATAGACATGATGTATATTAGAAAGCTATGTTAGATTTAATATTGCGAAATCTTCACAGTGGCTAAGGAAAAGTTTTATAAAAGGACTTTTTGTTATTCAAAACCTACCCTTATTGAGTTATTTGATCCTTAATTAGGTTCTAGTTGACATTGTTCCAGACAATTGAAGTGAAGCTTGGATTAGCAACTAGAGATAAGTGGACTTCAGAACATGACATCTCTCAAGACGTGTATATTTATTGTGCGCGCTAAAAGTGAGGCAAGTAGGCTGGACCTCACTTGGGCTCACAACTTACTTGTATGGTGGGCTTGGGTTTCCTACTTTGGGTCGTTCCACATAGAGACTCAATGAGATCACTTTTCTCTGTTTTTGTGATGCTCTCTTTTTCTGCTCTCTCCCCTTTTTCTTTCTTTCTCCCCTCTCTTGCTTTCTTTTTGCTCCCCAGCCAAAAAACCCCCCTCTCCCTTACTCCAACTTCTCTTATTTATAGCCAATTATTAGTGGGAGGATTATGATTACTTTCAAAACTAGTGCAACGAGTGGTCCAATGTCGTTAATTGTAAGTGGGCGTTTAGGTGGGAGTGGCTTTGGAAATGGTTCCCACTCCAGCAAATGTGCTTGGCGGCGATGTTTCCTAAGGAATTGCCGGGCAGTCAGGGGTGGTGTGGCCGGACAACTACAAACATTGCTCGGTAAGAACAGGGTCAACGTGGCAAGACAAGGCGCGATCTTGCGCCGGTTGCCTGTTTCTCGGGCCTCTGAATAAAATCCAACTCGAGCTCGCAGCTTTTGTAGGTTTTGGCCGAAATTCCGGGCAGGGCAGAAGTTGGGCCCTTAAGTCGTGCTAATGACTAAAGTCCAAGGCCCAATGGGCTTGGACAACATGGGGCCGCACATTTATATTTATACATATTTTCAAAAGTGAAGTTTCAAAATCTTATATCATTGTCAATGCTTTATACATACCAGAATTTTATTATTTCTTGTATATTACTTTGAAATTGTATATGTTAAGAAAGACTCAAAACTATATTTTTTGGAAAATATTCATTATATGATATATGATTGGTATTGACAATAATGGGGATAAAGTAAGAATGTTTTCAAATGGTCAGCTAGACAGTCAGCAACCTTTGCCAACACAGGGTTAAGTGTTGGTCTTCGGCCAAAGTAGTGTTATTGTGGTGTGGAGCCAGTGTTATCGTTTACTCTTCGAAGCCAGTGTTATTGTTTGCTCTTTGGAGCCAGTGTTGCCTCTCTGAGGCTAGTGTTATTGTTCCCCATTGGAATCACCCACCGAGTGTTTAGCAGTTTATGTCTTTGTCTGGCTAATGTTATTGTTTTCCATATCAAACTATTATTTTATTGTTATTGATCTTTATTACTATAATATATTGTTTCTACCTATTTAGTGTATTTTTGGCTAACTAAAGTGGTTACTATTTTATTTACTGATTACGGTGTTACAGTTAAATGTTTTCTTTTTGACAGTTTTATAGAATATATTATATTACTATTAAAACTATTTGTAAATGTTTTGTAAAGATTATGTTTTGTAAAGATTATATTTTGTAAATGATACTACTGTTTTGTTTTGAAAAACATTTTCATGTTATGTAGTCTCGCCTTTCAGATTAGAGCAATTGAATATCTTTTGGGGGTAGATCATTGGAGCCCTAGATTGAAGACTTCTTTTGGAACTATGTTAGTTGATGTATTTTTTTATTATGTTTTCTTAGGATAATGAGTTTAGCATTCTTGAAACTATTTGAGATTGTATTTAGAGACTTTATTGTTAAAGTTTTAATTTGATGGATTTTATAAGAAAGACTTGATGGTTTGAAGTTTATTTGTGGATATTAATTACGCTTTGTTCCATTATAGCAAACATTGATTATTTATAAGATAGGACGTGCATCTAAATCCTTGGCATGGGTTTGGGGTGTTACAATATAGGGGTATTTTGGGAGTTTTAGTAAAAAATTCATTAAATCTAATTTCATTCCCTCCCATTTCTCCAATTTTCGGGAGGAATGAAAATTTGAGGTTTTTTGGGAATAGAAAGGAATGAGTAGTCCCTCCTACCCATTCCATTCCCTCTCACCTAAACTCTCAAACAAGGGAATGAACTTTTTATTCCCTCCATTAAAACTATCAAAAAAGGGAAGAGAAGAATATTCTAAAATTATTCTTTTTATTCCTTTCCATTCCACTCCATTCCATCTTTCCGAACGAGGGCTAAGAAAAAAAATGATATGAAGGTTAGGACTTAGGCATGTCAGGGGAGCTCTATCCCTTATTTTTGTTCTGTTTCTTTAAGGTGGGAGTGGGGCTGCTTTTAAAATAAATAAATAAATAAATTTATCAGAGGGATCAAAGTGTCAAACTCTTTAAGAATGTATCTCCAATACAGTAACTATAAGACATTTTTTACAGAGTCAGGGAGGCAAGTGCCCCGCCTCACCCTATGCTGGCTCGGCCCTTGCTTGTGGTGCAATGCGGTTACTTCATTTTGCATGTGGTTTTGGTTAGTTTGGATATGGTTGTGCTGTTTGAGCGGTTTGGTGAACATCCCTTGTTCTCTCTTAATGCAACAGTAAAGTGTACAATAAAAATCTATATAATAATTAAAAAATTCAAAAATCTGAATTGAAATGAGGAATTGTGAGAAAATTTATTTTTTCTAGATAGATTTGTAATTTTCGTGGAAAAATATAGAAGAGTGATGAGTAATGCAATTCAACTAATAGTCTGAAACTACCAAGTTATAGTAGTTATGCCTATATCCTTTAGTGATAGATTGCCAAGAGAACAGAAATTTAAAGCTAATTGACTTTTTATGTGCTTCAAAATCTTGTTATTATTTTTGGGTCATGCTAACTAACAAGTTCAAAACTTTTGTCACACTTTTCCTGCTCCAATTTATACTCTACCAATAAAACTTACTCTATGTCAACATATTTGATTAAATTCTATTATTATGATTTTTCCTATTTTAACTATTTAAAATAAAATAATAAAAAAATCAAACACCTCCCACAACTACCACCAACCTTCACCGGCGCGGGCCACCAACGCCATCAATATCGCGGGTCACAGATAACCACTATTGCCTGGATTACTTCTCTGTTTTCGCACTTTTATTTTCATTTTTATACTATGACAGAAACCCATTTTGGATGACTTTATCTTTCTATTTGTTTTGTTTTGTCTTTGGTTAATTCGATGAATTCTCTTTGTTAGGATTTTATATTTTTTGCTTGGGTTTGAAAGATGGGTTTCGGCATGGGTCTGGTGGGTTATTTTTGATTGTCAATACTAAAAGCTAGTTTTGCCAAGAAAGACACTGGCTCCCTTGTTCGTTCTTTGCAGTAACTCCATTCTAATACTTAAGGATGGAGGAATGGAGTCGTTCAGGTTAAGGCATGAAAATGAAATGGTTTGGGTGGAAGCTTTATAGCTTTATAGCACCATTTCCTGAAGTCTCATTCGCTGGCATAACTCAGATACCACTAAGT
Organism: Notholithocarpus densiflorus; assembly: GCA_030021035.2. Taxonomy (NCBI): domain Eukaryota; kingdom Viridiplantae; phylum Streptophyta; class Magnoliopsida; order Fagales; family Fagaceae; genus Notholithocarpus; species Notholithocarpus densiflorus. Next base: position 3,663 of record JARYZH020003397.1, on the reverse strand, counting down.
CCTTATTCTAGATTCTAGATATGGATGATTTGGTGCTTGAGCGGGCCGCAAGATATGAGTTTATAATAGTAAAAACCAAACACTGATAAACTAGAAATCAGATTTAAGAATGAAAAGGAATCAAACTCTCAATAAAACAAAAAATAGAATAAAAGGAGTGGCGAATCAGAAAGTCGTCCATTGAAGAAGTGAAGTAGAGAAAATTCCAGAACGGTTCAAACCAGCGTTATTGATAGCGTCAGTGGCCGGCGCCAGTGAAGGTTGGTGGTGGGAGGTGTTGAGTTTTTTAATTTTATTTTAGAAAGTTAAAATAGGAAAAGTCATAATAATAGAATTTAATCAAATAGGTTGACATGTGATAAATTTTTATTGGTGGAGTATAAAGTGAAGCACGGAAAGTGAAACAGAATATTTGAACTCCAGGTTAACAGTTTAGTTTTTAATAAACCATATTAAGAAATTTTTTGACATCATTTTTAAGAAAAATATAAAAAGTTGTCAATAAAATTAATTGTTTTATCATTTTTTCATAAAATAATTCTAAAAATAGTTCCTAAATCAATGCCTTTAAAACATTCATTTAACATTTTCCATACTTTGTTCATTTTCCAAATGTAACGAGCATATGAACATACCTATAATGGCTAACTTCAGTGGAGACTTTCGCTTGTTGCAATTGAAACTGCCTTCTATATTTTCACACTCTAAATTGTTGGGACATCTGTGGAAATTCTTGGATTCGCATTCATTTATATCTGATGGGAATAGGATAACATGCAAATTAATAAATTCATTAATTTTTTTGTGCATTTTGGTGTTTACTAGTAAGGGTTGCATGTGCAAGGCACGTGCTGCCCCTTGAGTGAGAAAATTTAATATAGATTTTTTTTGAAATAGTATCAAACTATGTATTTAAATTTAGAATAGTTATTTAACATATGACTATCTATTTAGTATGATAATTTCTTAAGAGAAGGTATTTGGTATCAAATGATACCATGTCAGTGATATCAAAATCCAATAATTGTGAAACATGTCAGCAAAAAATAACTAACCCGCTAACAATTGAAAGACATGTGTTAGGGTAGTTATTTTTGTACACATGTCTCTTAATTATTGGATTTTGATACAGATGACGTGGTATTATTTGATACAAAATACTTTTTCATTTCTTAGAACCTATTTACTAAAGACAGTATCTACTCAAAAAAAAAAAAAAAAATCTACTAAGAATGATAACAAATGTCGTCATCTTCCAACAATTAACAACTAAGTTTTGATAAAAAGATTGTCACAATATTTAAATTTTCGCAATAAATGATGACATATGCTACAATTAAAACTCTTCATTAAATTAAATACCTACAACCATTTGCAATGAATATTTTGTTATTCATACTTCCTTCTTTATCATTTTATTTTATGAGCCTAACTACGATGCTCAACTTACTTAATTTTTAATGAACACTTTTTTAAGAAAGAAAACAAATAAAAAAAGAACAAAATATTGTGAAATTTTTTGTGTCAGTATAATATGCAAGCTCATATAAATATTTTAAAAAAGAGCACAAACCGATGATTGAAAAAAAAAAAAAAAAACCCAATGAAGTGATGAACAATACATATTGACCAAACCAAAAAGTACCGTAACTTTTACACATTCACACAACAAGCGTTACAACATTTTTACAAAACATTTATTTTCAGTTATGGTTGGTCACAGTCTCATATTTTATTATTTTATTTCGACCTATAAGAAATTGACATCTCAATAATTGTAAAAATATTGTGAAATTTGTTGCGTCAGTATAACAATATATATGCCAACTCATATAAATATTTAAAAAAAAAAAGCACAAACTGAATGACTGAAAAAAAAAAAAAAAAAAAAAGGGGAAGGCACTGTAGCTACAGTGACCATTGAACAAAACAAAGAATCACTGTAGCTACTGTGGATTTACACATTCGTGCTTTTTATATATAGACATACATATTATTCCTTGCATTCATTTATATCTAAGATGACGGACAAATTATTAAATTCATTAAAATTTTGGGCACAATTTGGTGCTCACTCATATAGGCAACAAAGGTTTCAAAAGAACTAAGCACGTATTTTGGTTACTGTCAATTTGGTCTCTACATCTTGGTAGCAGTTAATTTGGTTGATCTTTGCATCTTGGTAGCAGTTAATTTGGTTTATGTTATTTTCAACTTGCCGTTAATTTTCGTTAATGAGTTGACAATTGAAACTTGGGACTAAATTACTGTAAGTTGAAAATATCAGGGACCAAATTGACTACTACAGAAATGTAGGGACTAAATTAACAATAATCTCAAAATGTATGGACCAAAATGATTTTTTCTCCTTTAAAATAACATGGTATTATGTATAATATAATATTTTTTTAAAAGAAAATTTTACTGTGAAATGGATATTCTCTATTTCAAAGATGGATCACAGTTTTTCAGCCATATCTTTTGGGAAAAAAGTTTGGCAACAAACTTGTTCATACTTTAAGGCTACAATTCTACTTAATATTTATTTTATTAGATGTGAATTTTAACAAATCCACCATTGGATTACATTTTTTTTTTTCTAATATATCATCCATGCTTGCAAAATTTCTAGAAAATCAAATATCAATAGCTATGTTATCAATCAAATATTTAAATTTCAAGTTTTTTGTTGTCTAAAATTATTCATAAAAAATAAGTTTATAGATTGAATAGTAAATAATATATGATTGACACAAAATTTGACATGTGTGTTAAGAACATAAATAATATGCAATTTAAGATTTTCAAAATATGTAACCGTATTATGTTTTTTTAAGTGGAAGTTATAGCCTCTGCAGTCAAGTTTGTAACCAAACTTGATCTATCTTTTGGCGTCCACTGTAGTTGATTATCTTTTGGCGTCCACTGTAGTTGATTATCTTTTGTCCTCCTCCTTGACATAACCAAACATGATTTTATTTAATATAATTACTCTTTAGTAACCATTCCTACAAAATACCAAGCATTATTTCTCAAAAGCAAAGTTATAGTAATATACAGAAAATAGCTGTTAGCTGCTTTTGTAATGGTCCATGAGTTAGGCAAGTTACTATGTGGGGTAAAATGGATTACTATTCCAACAACAACAATTAAAAACAAAAAAACAAAACAAACAAACAGGCAAACAAACAAAGAAATATAGAACTAATTTTACTTACCTTGACATCCAGTGGGAAGATAAGGATTTCCTCGGAATCCGTAAGCACAGTCACAAGTAAAGCTGTTGAAGTCCTTGGCCTTATCTGAGAAAGAACACGAGACCTCGCGTCGTTTCTTGAGGGATTCAAACATGTTCCATGAGTTATTGATCCGCTTTGATATCGCCCATTTCAGCACTATGGGAACGGTTTCCCAGTATTGCACAGAAGATGGATCTGGTTTGTTTGACTCTAACCAATTTTGGTCCACTAGGAAAGCATACTTGCACTCGTCTTCCTCTATTGCTTTTGATTCATTGATACTTCTGAATTCTACTTGAAATTCTTGCATGTTTGGAGGGAAATAGGATGACTCGCAGCAGTTGAAACCGGAGCATCTAGTTCCTTCGACAATCTCTCTTTTATTGCAATGCGATTTGCACCCAAAAACCACAGGACCAAGTCC
>JARYZH020003396.1:0-11107 GCA_030021035.2 Notholithocarpus densiflorus | reverse complement strand
ACCTGAGCCAGTGACAGGACCCCGTTGAAAAGACTGAAGCAAAAGCCTTTCTTTCTTCAACCATTGTTCTCCTTCCAATGGCCTCATTGCACCAACTTCTGGAGAAGCAAATAAAATGGTAACAATAAGCAGCACTGTCAAAACATTTTTCCAGATGTGAAAGAAACCCATCTTTGTAAAAACAACAACAACGACAACAACAAAATATTATCAAGGAAAGTGTGTCTATATTCTTTGTTTTGAGATAATTAAGGTACTTTGGAAGAAATGAGTTTTTTAAGATGGCTTCAGAAAGGTGGAGAAGAGCTACTTATATAGTATATAGTTTGTCTCTTTATGTTTTTCCTTTGGGTAAACATTGACTATAATGGCCACAACGGTTTACTATGGTTTCCTTTGTTTGACTGAGCCATGGTTTGAAGGTTGAACTGAGTTGGAATGGATCAAATTAATTCAGTAAATGCCCTCTTTCGTAGGTTTACTTTCATATTTCTATGTATACGTGTAACGTGTTGAAAGTAAACCCCTCGCATACGATTAGCAAAAATAAGAAAAAGAAATTGACAGTCTGTACTTTTGAAAGCCATTTTGTGGCTAAACGATTAGTATACAGGAAATCCAACAAAATCAGAACATCAATAGGCCTTGGAAATTGACTGATAACTGAGTTCCGCTAAAGTATTTGTAAAGTCAAATAAGATCCTACATTTACAGCAATTTAGCTATTAGAAAAGATAAAACATAACTCTAATAAGGTATAGAAAATGTGAGACATAGCTATGATATTATGATAATATATATGGAAAAATATAAAGAAAAAAATAAAGAAGGGGCAGAGAAAAAAGAATGAGTCAAAACACAAACTTATATCTAATGAAAATCTTTTGATGGCTACAGCTTCATTATTAAGCATTTTAAAAAATATTACAATAAACCCATTAAATGGTATCTTAATAATAAGCTAAATCATTGACTATCAATAAAAAAACAAATGTTACAATATTTTTAATAGAAATCCTTTGTCTTATTTTTTGTTGATAGGTCAAGAATGTATTGACCCCCTTGTGATGAATTAACAAATTAATTAGCCAGGTTAATTAATTAATTCAATTAGCATGCAAAACACGTGGTAGCACAAACAAATCACCTATTAATTAAATGCAGCGGAAATTAAATTGACACAGTGATTTGTTTATGAATAGGGAAAACCTACACGGCAAAAACCCCACTGGGTGATTTTAAGGTCACCACTTCCGAGAATTCACTATTATCACAACAAGCGGTTACAAGTAAAGGAATCCCAGTACCTTATACCAACTTACAGTTGAACCCTTATCCCAATACCCAATTGGACTTGTTCTGTAGTGACAATATCTTCTTTTCAATGCATGGCTCCCAGTACGCGACTTAATCACCAACTTGAGAAAGATGTTGGCTGCAAAGTTCTTCAATTCATCACATAATGAAGATCACGAAACTCCTTGGTCACAAAACCCTAAGGTGTACAAACACAGTAGCTTCTTCAAGAGAAAGATGAACTAGGGCAAATTCTGTATCCGGTCACAATTTGCATAAACAAAACTTTGCTTCACACTTGCGCAACCTTTTACAGCCCTTAAAATAATCCTTATATATGTTTAGGGTTGTGGGAAAAGAAAGTTCAAACATATACACACGGGTTGGATGAAAATAACCAATAGATGCGCGGATCCCAGTACGCGACTTAATCACCAACTTGAGAAAGACGTTGGTTGCAAAGTTCTTCAGTTCATCAGTTCATCATACAATGAAGATCACGAAGCTCCTTGGTCACAAAACCCTAAGGTGTATGAACATAGCAGCTTCTTCAAGAGAAAGATGAACTAGGGCAAATTCTGTATCCGGTCACAATTTGGATGAACAAAACTTTGCTTCACACTTGCGCAACCTTTTACGGCCCTTAAAATAATCTTTATATATGTTTAGGGTTATGAGAAAAGAAAGCCCAAACATATACACATGGATTGGATGAAAATCAGCTCTGAAAAACTGAATTTCATAAACCTCGACAGATAGAGTATCTATCGAGCTAGCTGTCGAGCTTCGGGCTTTAGAAGTTTTTTTAAACCTTGATAGATACTAGTTGTCGAGATTTAAAATTCAACACTTCTTCACTTGTTTCTTGGACAGATTTGCATGGTTTTAACACTTGATCTTGAAACCTTATTCCTTGAAGCATTAAACACATCCTAGATCTATCTAATTACAAGTAAAGTGCATTTTGTCAAAGGATTAGCCAATTCTAATTTGACATATGTTCCTAACATCAAATCACATATGTCCTAACAATCTCCCTATTTGGCAATCCGTGACAAAACCATAACAAACAAATGAACATATGAGAGAAGTCATAAATCACTCAACTCATATTCACTTGTTGAATACAATAAAATCTATCCTAACACAAACTCTTGAAAAACTTTGCAAGAAGAGAGTTTATGGCAAATAGACTTTGACAACCTGTATTTCTGAAACACTTTAAACAAAACTCATCAAGGCATCTTAGTGTGAAACAGAAATAAAAGATTGCATACATTATATAAGAAGCATGTGCATAAAGAGAGAAAAGAAACAACACATGTAAAGATAGGTGAAAGAAAGTAATAACAACCTTAATATATATATATATATATATCAACATAAGTACAAGGTTTGCTATCACTAAGTGGTCACAAGACTGATGTACAAAAGATAATGTATCTAAAATAAAAAGAAAAGAAAAGATACAAAAATCCTCACTACATCCCTCATATACACTCCCTCTATCACAAAAAAATCTCCTATGCTAACCCTCCCCCTATATATGACTACTCTCATATCAAAATTACTCCCCTTTTTTGTCACGAGTGACAAAGGGTAAGTACATCAAGTAGACATCTCATCATCGCTAGCATCCTTATCCTCATCAGCATCATCATTGCTGGAGCCATCGTCACTCTCATCTTCGGAAGCTAGTGGAGATGGAGAAGAAGCAATAGTGAAACCACCCATGACAGCCTGTTATTGTGCGATATGACCAACATGTGTGTTCACTTGACACAACTCATCACTGAGAGTGTTAAGGCGAGCATCCATGCACACAAGCTGTGCCATAATGGCCTCAAGTGTCACTCCACCCGCAGAAGACGAAGGAGCGGAGGTGGATGGAGCGGTAGAAGCTAAAGGAGCTGCCGTTTCTGTCTGAGGCTGCCTCGGTCTAAGCTGTGCCGCGCTCCGTCTAACGGTAGCAGCGTCTATTGCACCTATCATGGAAAAATGAGGAGACTCGGGATAGGAGACAGAAAAATGGCGAAGGATTCACGTGATAGCTGAATGAAAAATGAGCTTATCACAGGTCGCTGTATCCCTATAGACCTCTATAAGGGATAGAATGAAGTGGGAAGGGAAGTCGATAGAGATATCCTCTAAGAGGGACAACAAAAATCGAGCACGAGGCTCTATAATGGAGTTATAGTGAGACAAAGGATGAAGAACAAATGTCATCACCATGTTAAGGAATCTCGGACCTTTTGCAAAGCCTGAGCAAGGGGTGTTTTGACGGTCACTCCAAGAAGAAGGTGTCTCACAGAAGCGAGACGAGAGTTCGTCTTTGGACATAGTTTGCAGACGAGCACAACTAGGGTAGTCAGGATGCGTTACCCTAGGAATGTGTAGTACCTCGGATACAATATCTGGAATAACTACAATGCGCGTACCTCGAACGCAAGAGAAGAAATGAGGTACAGAAGTATCAATTCCGTGCATATTGGAGTAAAACTCCTGTATGATCACGGAGGGACAAGTGACCGAGATGTCACATAGTGACCCCCAACCCCGACTGTATATGACAGTGGGAAGGTCAGTGTCGGAAAAGTCCGACAGAACGATGTGGCGTTCCGAATGAATGCCTTGCTGGGGAAAGTTCTTCGAAAAGTCCTTTCGGGCTTTATCATCACGGAACCATACAGAAGAAGGGGTAGGATTAGAAGAAGAAGACGCCCCAGAACGCAGAGGGTTCTGGGACGGAGTAGATTTGCGTTTAGGTGCCATAGAGCAAACTAACGCAAAAAGAGAGAGAGAGAGAGAGAGAGAGAGAGAGAGAGAGAGAGAATCAGAAAAGCACCAACAACAGCAGTATATAAGAATATAAAAAAATGAAGGTACGTATGCATGAACATGTGACATGCAAACTTAAATACATTATGGGCTCAACCCAATCCAAACCTACTAGCACACAATCATTGCAACAAAGTAAACACACATCTAAAATGCATGAAACATGGTTATAATGCAAATGAGATGCAATGCATAAACATTTAACATCATTTTGACAAAACCCATCCCAAAAATTTAGCAAAAACTTCATTGATTTTGAAAAACCTCAAAGAATTCCAAAAACCCCAAAAGTTAGGTAAAAAATGCATGAAATGTATGATAAGATGATGAAAAGAAGATCATACTTGTGAAAAATGCAAGATCAAGACCAAAGAAGGAGTGGGGAAAAGATTTGGAGTAAGTGAGAGGTGTTTGGGAAGGTGAGAAGTCTGAAAGGATCGAGAGAGATTGAGAAAAGTGAGTGAGAAATCGCGCAGATCCTTTATATAGAAACTTCATAAATCTTGATAGATCGAGAGGTGTCGAGCTTTAAAACGCGTGAAATAGCTGTCGAAGAGCTGTCCAGGATCTATCGAGAGGTGTCCACAGCAAAGGAATCTCAATGGATTAAGGAAGCTGTCGAGAAACTATCGAACAACTAGAAAGTATCTCGATGGATCAAGCAGCTATCAAGAATGCGATAAAAAGCAGCTGAAGGGTCTCGATAGATAGCTTAGTTGTCGAGAGGTGTCTAGCAGTTGTCGAGAGGTGTCAGCAGCTGTCGAGATTGCTTAAAAATAGTTTTTCAAGAAGAGAAGAACACAGATATTAATGCAATCAAGCATGCTATACAACCAAGGATCTAAACAACATTTTAAGCTCTCGAAAACATATCTCAACAAGAAAAATGTTAAGCACATAGATCCAAAACACACACACACACACACACACACATACACTAAACACGTCTAACCAATTTTATATTTCAAAAACAAGTTAAGACAGTTTAGTGAGCATACATTTACACATGTATTCCTTGTGGTGGCCAAATCACATTGTACCTGCACATGTATCAAGAGTAGTAAAGAATATTGCGTGTTGTGTGTGAAAAACATCGCAAGATTGCATACGTGTCTACATGTTATGACGATTTGAGATATGAGAAAATCACTTTAACTCACACACAATCATAATTGTTTGATGGGGACTATCACCTTTGAGGTACATCCTATAACTCCCACATCTCGTAGAATACATGCTTGCAATCATGTATAAAGCATTTTGATTCTTTTTGCCTTTTTATTTTTCTTTGCATATTTTTCTTTTAAGCAAATCATGCATGGTCATATAAGAGATAGAAAAGAAATACCCAATGATGTTAAGCATTTGACATTCCACTTTTGCTATGCCGAAGCATAGAAATGTCATTTCATGATTGACGGGTAACAGTGGTGAGATGATTATTTATGCATTTCTCTTAGAATTTTCTAGTTCTTCTCGTCAAAAAGAGTGATACGAGTGTTAAGTACAAGAGATTACTTAACCTTACTCATCACAAACACGAGCCACAAAACTCACTTGCTTAGTTGTGCATAGAGATGCTCATCTAAGCTATAAAAGATACAAAGTTTAGAAAACTTTATTTCAATGGCCATCCAAGGTACACAAGTACCAATGTACACAAACATGTGCTGTTTTTGTATTATTATGATTTTTCAATTTTTTTTTTTTTTTCTAAAATAAAGCAAAACTGAAAAGTAATCAAACAAAAGCATGTTAAACAAAGCAATGCATAAAACTAGATGCAAATGCATGAGGAAGGAGGAGGAGAAGAGGAGATCAATCCATGGAGATAACACCAATGTTTTGGCGAAAGAATTCAAACCGTTTGCTATCAAGAGATTTGGTAAACAAATCAGTCTTCTAATCATTAGTGTGAATGAACTTAAGAGTAAGAGTACCATTTTCGACAAGCTCCCGAATGAAGTGATGTCGAATCTCTATGTGTTTAGTTCAAGAATGTTGAACCAGATTCTTAGAGATGTTTATGGCACTGGTATTGTCGCAGTAGATGGTAAGATGTTCTTAACAAATACCATAATCATGGAGGAGTTTTTGTATCCATAGAAGTTGGGTGCAACAGCTACCGGCAGCGATGTACTTAGCTTCTGCAGTGGATAAAGAGATGAAATTTTACTTTTTGCTCATCCAGGAGACAAGATTATTACCCACATAGAAACAACCCCCCGATGTACTCTTTCTATCATCAGCATTCCCAGCCTAGTCAGCGTCAGAATACCCAGCTAAGACATCATTTGTGTCCTTGCTGTACCACACACTAAAGTCGGCAGTGGTTTTGACATACTTTATGATTCTTTTCAAAGCAATCATATGAGACTCTTTGGGATTAGCCTGATATCTAGCACACATTCCCACACTGTAACTAATGTCAGGTCTACTAGCAGTAAGGTAAAAAAGACTGCCTATCATACTTCTATAAAGAGATGAATCTACATTTTTTTTCCTAACAAATCAACAGTGAATTTAACATTTGGGCTCATAGGGGTTCTAACAGAACTAACAAATTCCAAACCAAACTTTTTCACAAGATTTTTAGCATATTTAGATTTAGATAGGAATATACCTGAATCTTGTTGACGAATTTGCAAGCCAAGGAAGTGAGTTAGCTCTCCAATCATGCTCATCTCGAACTCGCCCTGCATGAGTTTTGAGAAACTATGAACAAGTTCATCCTTAGTCGACCCAAAGATGATATCATCAACATAGACTTAAGCAACTGTCAACTCGTTGTCTTCCCTTTTAATGAAGAGAGTTTGATAAGTTTTTCCTCTTGTGAACCTATGTGACACCAAGTATTGTGTGAGCCGATCATACCAAGCTTTAGGGGCTTGCTTCAAACCATAAAGAGCCTTCTTGAGGTACAAAACATGATCAAGAAAGTGTGGATCGATGAATCCTTTTGGTTGAGCCACATATACATCTTCTTTAAGGAACCCATTCAAGAAAACAGTCTTTACATCCATTTAGTAAAGTTTGAACTTCAAGTGACATGTTAGGGCTAGGAGAATTCTGATGGACTCCATACGGGCTACTGGAGCAAATGTCTTATCATAATCAACTCCTTCCATTTGAGAATATCAGTTTTATTACGGAATATCCACTTTGTGCCGATGATGTGCTCACCCTCTAGTCTAGGTACTAGAGTCCATACATCATTCCTCTGAAATTGAAGCAGTTCATCATGCATAGCTTCAACCGAGCTTTCATCTAGAAGAGCTTCCTCAACTTTAGTGGGTTCAACCTGTGACAAGTAACAAGAATAAGACACAAAGTTAGCAACACATTTATCAACTGTACGCTTCCTTAGTGTAAGTTCATTCATGTTTCCCATAATAACTTCAGGAGGATGATTCAATTTGATCCTGGAGGAAGGTCCTTTCTCTTAATGGGATTCAGAATCAGGTGAAGAAGATATATCTGCTGACTCTTCTACAACACTTGGGATACCAGGAGTACTTGGAGATACGGGCTCTTGTTCAACAATTTCTTAAACTTCCTTGGGCTCAAGAGGAAGAATCTCTTTGGGGATTTCCTTACTAAATTTCTTAGAACCAGAGTCTGAAGACTTATCAATACAACATTCACTGTTTCCATTACCTTCATGGTGCTCTTATTGTATACCCGATAAGCCTTGCTTGTAGAGGAGTATCCCAGAAATATTTTTTCATCGCTTCAGGAGTCAAATTTTCCTACATTTTCTCTATCCTTAAGAATGAAACAAGTACTTCCAAAGATTTTGAAATACTTCACATTTGGCTTCCTTCTCTTCCATAACTCATATGGAGTCTTCTTGGTACCGGGTCTAAAATACACCTTATTTACCGTATGACATGCAGTGTAAACGGCTTCTCCCCACAAGTTTCTAGCCACATCCTTGTTATACAACATGGCTCTAGCCATCTCTTGAATAACCCTGTTCTTTCTTTCTACTACACCATTCTGTTGAGGAGTAATAGGAGCAGAGAATTCTTGAGATATACCTGATCTCATGCAAAAGGACTCCATATATGAGTTTTCGAATTCTTTACCACGATCACTTCGAATTCAATCAATCTTCAGGCTTTTCTCATTCTGCAATCTTGTGCACAAGGCTTCAATGTGCTCAAGAGCATCAGACTTGGATCGTAGGAGTATAACCCAAGTGTACCTGGTGAAGTCGTTTACCACAACCATGATGTATTTTTTTTCAGCAAGAGACTCGGTTCTGGTTGGACCCATGAGATCCAGATGCAGTAGCTCCAATGGTCTGGAAGTAGCGGATGTTTGAGTGCTCGGATGCTTAGCTTTCGTTTGTTTTCCAAGCTAACATGATCCACACACCACATTGCTTACTCTACTAAGATTTGGTATCCCCAAAACTGACACATGCTTAGGTACAATTGAGAAATGTTTGTAACTAGCATGTCTTATTCTTTGCTGCCATAGATCTTCATTTGGTAAACGAATGCTATTGCACACAATATTAGCATCTGGAACCAAGCTATAACAGTTGTCTAGAGTGCGGACACCATTTATGAGTTTCTTTCCAGACTCATCCATGACAAGACATTTTCCCTTTAAGAATAGTACCATGAAGTCTTGATCACATATTTGACTTATGCTCAACAAGTTCACTCTCAAACCTTCTACATAAAGAACATTCGCAATGTCTGACAGTCCAAGTAGAGAGATGATTCCCTTTTCTTTAATCTGTGATTTGCTCCTATCACTAAAAGTGACATTACCACCTTTCTTAGACTCGAAAACCTTGAAGAGAGATCGGTCTCCAATCATGTGTCTTAAGCAGCTACTGTCAAGGTACCACAAACACGTGTCCATCACCTTAAATGCAGACTTCATCATAAAGCACACTTCATGCTTAGATGACAGATCAGTGGGAATGGTGTCTTCTCTCATCTACCTTTTATGAACAAGACCTTTAACTTTCACTTTTCTCAAACGAACTCCTTTGTACATTTTCATTATGAGACAGTCTAGTTTTTTCTTGGTCAAGCTGAGATCTTTTCCAATAGTCATCATAATAGAATTCAAATAACTTTTAGACTTGCATTTTCTGATACACTCAAACAAGTAGAGATTAGAAAAATAAGATGTATTTGAAAACAAAGATCTCTTCAAGCCGGTTGCAGCCATGACAACAGGGGTCAATGGATCACACAGAAAAGATTAACACCTAATCAGAGTGTGCCTGTTCTGATACCACTTGATAGGCCAAGAATGTATTGACCTCCTTGTGATGAATTAACAAATTAATTAGCCAAGTTAATTAATTAATTCAATTAGCATGCAAAATGCATGGTAGCATAAACAAATCACCAATTAACTAAATGCAGCGAAAATTAAATTGACACGGTGATTTGTTTATGAATGGAGAAAACCTACACGGCAAAAACCCCACCGGGTGATATTAAGGTCACCACTCCCGAGAATTCACTATTATCATAACAAACGGTTACAAGTAAAGGAATCCCAATATCTTATATCAACCTACAGTTGAACCCTTATCCCAATACCCAATTGGACTTGTTCTGTAGTGACAATCTCTCATTTTCAATGCACGGTTCCCAGTACGTGACTAACCAATAGATGCGCGGATCCCAGTACGCGACTTAATCACCAACTTGAGAAAGATGTTGGCTGCAAAGTTCTTCAGTTCATCACACGATGAAGATCAAGAAGCTCATTGGTCACAAAATTTTATGGTGTACAAACACAGCAACTTCTTCAAGAGAAAGATGAACTAGGGCAAATTCTGTCTCCGGTCACAATTTGCATGAACAAAACTTTGCTTCACACTTGCGCAACCTTTTACGGCCCTTAAAATAATACTTATATATGTTTAGAATTGTGGGAAAAGAAAGCCCAAACATATACACACGGATTGGATGAAAATCAGTTCTGAAAAACTGAAATCCATAAATTTCGACAGAAAGAGTATCTATTGAGCTAGCTGTCGAGTTTCGGGCTTCAACAGCTTTTTTAAACCTCGATAGATATTAGCTGTTGAGTTATCTGTCGAGATTTAAAATTCAGCACTTCTTCACTTGTTTCTTAGATAGATTTGCATGGTTTTAACACTTGATCTTGAAACATTGTTCCTTGAAGCATTAAACACATTCTAGATTTATCCAATTACAAGTAAAATGTGTTTTGTTAAAGGATTAGCCAATTCTAATTTGACATATGTTCCTAACATCAAATCACATATGTCCTAACATTTGTGTTCCACTTTGAATATAAATTCTCTGTCCCAATATTTTGTGTACCACTTTATATTCCACCAATTGTACTATGTTGTGTATATAATTTGTATTCTTATATTTAAACTACAAGTAGGATTATAATTATTTTGCTCGTATTCTAAGTAGGATTAGTTATATTAAAGACTTTGATTTTGAATCTGGACTAGTATTGAGCCTTGATACAATCATAAATGTATTAATTAAGAAACATTTATTTTTATGTCCTATATTCTATATATAATATTGTTAATACTAAATATATGCTAGTTTGAATTTTCATGTATTAACTTAATTTTCAATCTTGGTATATGTCTTATTTGTAAATGGTGAAATTTGTTTTTTCATACTTGGATCCTGCAAGATGAAATCCTGATTTCAATCCTTCAAGAATCATAGATAAAATCATATCATGCATCCAACAACAAATGAAATGAGAAAGCATCTCCTAAATCCGCTCGCTTGTGGTGTCCACATTCGCTTCAATCACAACTTACGCTATCAAAAGGGTTGTGAAAAAAAGTTATATATGTTTTAACATTACCAAAAAATAATCAGTGCTGAAGAAATTGCGATAAGATTACATAATGGAAAATTCTACTTGGATGGAACGATGCTTCAAATTGATACGACATCATGTGTCAAAGCTCTACAAAAGTTAATAAAATCAAGAA
>JARYZH020003394.1:0-11115 GCA_030021035.2 Notholithocarpus densiflorus | reverse complement strand
ATATATATTTATATATATATATTTATATAATTTCACCACTTTCGCCAAAATACTAAGCCACATGCAACTGAGATCTTTTAGCTAGTTTCAGTGTGCTTGATGGGGGCTACCATGTTTGAAAATTAATATACTGAGATCTTTTAGTTAGTTTCAGTGTGCTTGATGGGGGCTACTGTTTGAAAATTAATACACTACTAGTCGCAGACTCACGTGATGCGTGAGAATAAATAGTTATTTTGTATTGTAATATAATGTATAATTTTTTCTCTAAATTTTTTGAAGATAATTTGTTCTCCCTAAAAATTAAATAGTTTCTATTCGGTCCAATTAGGTCTACTTCGGTTCAATTTGGTTCACTCAGTCAATTTCAATTCCCTTCAGTCCATTTTAGACTAATTGAGCCTTAAATTATTTTTATTTTTTATTTTGTAGATTTCCTTTTCAAGTTTAGTGCAAAAACTCAATTTTTTTTTTCTTAATTTTTGGGTTGAAAAGTATGAAATTTTATTATATTTAGGCTAAGCTCTTTAGTTTTGAGTTAAAAATACAAAGAAAATAGACATTAGAAATTAGAAATATGAGCCCTAAAAATGCAATAAAAATGATAAATATTTAAAAGTCTTATTCGGTCCACATTGGTTCTATTCGGTCCATTATGTCATCTTCAATCCAATTTGGTCTTATTCGGTCCATTCGGTCCTATTTAGTCCATTCTATCTACTAACATTTGTTCAGTCCACTTCAGTCAATTCGGTTTTATACAGTCCACTTCAGTCCTATGTTGTCCATTCGATCCACATTAGTCCTATTCTGTCCACTTCGGTCATATTCAGTCTATATTGGTCTTATTCGGTCCATTCGATTTACTTTCGTCCTATCGGTTGGATTTGGTCCTATTCGGTTCATTCTGTCCACTTTGGTTCTATTTGATCCTATTCGGTCCATTCTGTACACTTTAGTCCTATTCGGGCCATTTGGTCCACTATGGTCCTATTTAGTACATTTTGTCCACTTTGGTTCTATTCAGTCCATTCTATCCACTTCGGTACTATTCAGTCAACATTGGTCCTATTCGGTCCAGTCTGCCCACTTCAATCATATTCGGTCCAATTTGGTCCTATTCGGTCCATTTTGTCTACTTTGGTCCTAATCTGTCCATTCATTTTTATTCGGTCCACTTTGTTCCATTTGGTCCAATTCGGACCACTTTGATCCATTTTGATTCAGTTCGATCTATTTTTGTGCACTTACATAATGGAAAAAAAAAAAAAAAAACATATTTGGGTTGAAAGAACCTATTATAAATTCAAATGTATTAAAAAATATATATAAATCTCAATCTCTTAATATCTAAAATCTTAAGTATAGTATTTATTGTTACTATGCTTTTGTTGAAACACATTAATGTAGCATTTTAGTCCACTTCGGTACGACTAAATTTAAGTGAAATTCTTTTTAAACATAAATTCTATGAATATACAAATGTAATCTTTAGGTCATTTATTCATTTGTTTTAATGTCGTTACTTTTAAATAAATTGCATAAGGTTGATTATACATTTAAGCAATATATATGTGTGTGTGTGTGTGTGTGTGTGTGTGTGTGTGTGCGCGCACGGGCGCGCGTGTGTGTAATTTTTATTTAAATAAATTATTCAAATTATTCATTCTCTTAAAAGAGATTATCATAACAATTAAAACTCATATCAAACTTATTTTGAATATGTATAATTTATTCTCTAAATTTTATTGTAGAGAGAGAGAGAGAGAGAGACTACTTGTGATGGGGAACTAAAAAATACAACACCAAAACATATGAATCCAAAATAGAGTTTTAAAAATCACAATGATTCATCAATGTAGTATTCTAGTCCACTTCAGTACGACAAGATTTAAGTGGAAGTCTTTTTAAACATAAAGGCTATGAATATGCAAATGTAATCTTTAAGGCATTTATTAATTTGTTTTAATATCGTTACTTTTAAATAAATTGCATGAGGTTGATTATAGTGTTATGAATACCGTTTTGGACCCCGTTTCGGTTTGTCCAGTGAAATGGAATATTTTGGTACCGGCTGATTTCGGCGTACCATTTCAGGGTGTTTCGATGTTCCTAAAAAATAATTTATATATATTCTTGTAGAACATAAAATTGTCAATTCTAATAAATAAATAACTAAATATCAAATAATACAAATCATTTAGTCTTAACTCTTAAGTCTTAAACATCAATTTAACATCATACAATAAGAAGATTTACAAGTCAATAACTAAATATCAAATAATAACTCCTAAGTTCTTAACCACAAAACAAATCATAAGAAAAAAAAAATTTATGACAGAGGGAGAAGGAATGAAAAAAATTTAATAACTCCTAAGTTTTATTTATTTATTTATTTATTTATTTATTTTTTTTTTATAACAAGCCAAATCCAATACCGGCCGAAATTCACATCTCGGCCGGAATTGGCTGGAATTTTCCGGAATGACCCGAAACGGCCCGAAATCTGACCCGAGGTGGAACGTGAGGTATTCTTGTACCGGTTTACATACCGGTACGAAAAATTCTGACCGTTTTGGCCGGAATGGAACGGAATCAATAACAATAGATTATACATTTAAGCAATATATATATATATATATATATATGTGTGTGTGTGTGTGTATGTATGTATGTATGTATAATTTTTATTTAAATAAATTATTCAATATAAAGCAGAGTTGCAAGAAAAAATAAAAAAATCAAGAGAGAGAATAACCAATTTTTCAAGAGAGAATGTGAGAGAGAATAATTAGAAATTTATAGAAAATAATATGAAAAGAAAAAAAGTAAAAAGTAAAAAATACCAAATTATTCAATTCATGTTATGTAATAAAATAACATTATATTTTTATATACTATCTGTGGGGACGAAGGCCCAAAATTATATATATTGGGCTTTGGGCTTAGTCCGAGGACGTCCATGATCCGAGTAGTGACGCATTTATTAGGTGTTTTATTTTAAAATCTCATAAGTGGGAAATGTAAAGAAAGTTAGTCCGAGGAGGATTTTATCCTCGGACGTAAAAAGTACAACACAAATAGATATCCCCACAGGTTTAGTGACCTTCCAAGAAACTCCAATGGTGGGGACGTGTCTCGTGAACATACGAGAATGAAAGAGATCTAGAAATATCTGAGGAAAAGCTGCTACCACCGCATTAAATGCATTGCAGCTACTTTCCTGGCTGCATTTATGTGGAGAGGACCTCTGAACAGTGCCACTGAAGCTACTACGAATCATAGAAGGGAGAAAGAAGGTGTTTGATGGGACAAGTACTCAAGTAATGTCCTAGATGATCAACAAGTGTAAGGTCAAGATGACCAAAGGGGAGCTATTTAATGTAAAATATCTTGCCTAAAAAAAAAGGGGGGGGGGGGTGGGAGACATTTTGTAATTGGAACACTTTATTTAAACTGAATTGAACCTCCTCGGATAAGGCTGAGAGTGAATTTATCCAAAACTGTTTCTTTTTTCTTCTTTTTTCTAACTCTTAATCTGGTTCTAAGGCCATATTTTGAACGTTGTCCATTTCATTAAAATACAATTCTTTAACCCACTCTCTATAAATTTATAGTATTGGGCTTATTGGGCCAAGCTCCTACATACGTTGGGCTTGAGCTGTAAATCGTGACCCTACAATTGGCGTCGTTTGTGGGGAGAACTTGTGGAATAGTGATTGTGACGTTTAACCATGGTGGGATCAGGTCTCCATCAACAGGAATCCATGGGTTCTCACCAACAAGATGCCTTCCATAACCTTGAGCGTAGAAGAGATAGGGAAGGTAGTTTACATACCACACATACTAGCGGAAGTCACCTTCAAGCAAGGAGTCATCCCTCTCAGGAGCAGAATAACAGAGCCATACAGAGGGAAATTGATGATTTAAAGAAGAAGATGCGCCATGCACGATGACGACGGACTCCTTCCAGTTCTGGCGTCTCCTCCAATGATGAAGAGGATGTCACTTACAGACAAAGGTCTAGGACGCCACCAAGCGAGTCCTTCTCTTATGATGAAGAGAACCTCCACAAACGAAGACACAAGAGCCCACCTCTCAGAGGCTTGGGGAATGACGCCATGAGCAAGGCGTTGAACCAAATCTTTAGATCGCCCTTTACGGGTAGGATTGAGGGGGCGGAACTTCCTCGGCGATTCCATCAGCCTACATTCACTACTTACAATGGCCGAACGTACCCTGTAGAACATGTAAGCCAGTTCAACCAGAAAATGGCTGTCTACTCTAAGGACGAGGCTTTGATGTGCAAGGTTTTTCCCTCCAGTTTGGGACCTGTGGCCATGAGATGGTTCGATGGGTTGAGGGTTAACTCCGTAGATTCCTTTAAGGAGCTCACCCAGGCTTTTGGCTCTCATTTTATCACGTGTAGCAGGGTACCTCAACCTTTGGACTCACTATTGTCTCTGTCCATGCGAGAGGGGGAAACCCTGAAAATGTACTCGGACCGATATTGGGAAATGTATAATGAGATAGATGGTGACTTTGAAGACGTGGCCATCAGTACTTTTAAGGGCGGCCTCCCTCCCGAGCACGGTTTAAGGAAGTCCCTCACTAGTAAACCTGTTACCAGTGTACGCCAACTTATGGATCGCATTGGTAAATACAAGAGGATCGAGGAAGACCAACAGCAAGGAAAAGGTAAAGCCAAGGTTCCCTCAGGAGTGGAGGGATTTCAGGTTGGACCAATTCAAAAACAGTCGACCTAGAAGAGATTTCGCTGGGCAGTCAGGATCTGCCATCCAGGCGGTAAATGCGGTATTCTGAGAGCCAGTGCATCAGGTTTTAGAAAAGATTAAGAACGAACTGTTCTTTAAATGGCCAAACAAAATGACTGGAAATCCCATGAGACGTAACCAGAATCTTTACTGCCAATACCATCAGGATCAAGGGCATACTACCGAAGAGTGCAGGAATTTATGTGATCATTTGGACCAATTGGTTCAAGAAGAAAAATTGAAGCAACTGTTGCACCATTCTAGTGGTCAGTTAGGGCAAACAGGTTCGAATCCTAGGAGTGATGCTTCCTCAAGACCTTCATTGGGGACGATAAATGTCATCTTTGCTGCCCTAGGGAGAACCGGATCCTGTCCTTTTAGGGTCATGTCTGTGACTCGGCTGCTTGCCGAGGATGATAATCCGAAGCCAAAAAGATCCAAAAGGGAAATCCAACCGGTTTTGGGTTTCTCGGACGAGGATAAGATCGCAACCATCCAACCCCATGATGATGCCTTGATGGTTACACTTAGAATAGGTGGATATGACGTGAAGAGGGTATTGGTAGATCAGGAGAGTGCTGTCGAGGTCATGTACCTCGATTTGTATAAGGGTCTGAATTTGAAACCTGAAGATCTGACCGCCTACGATTCCCCTCTAGTAAGTTTTGAGGGCAGGACTGTTGTGCCAAAAGGTCAAATTCAACTACCCGTGCAGATCGGTTCTGAGGTGGTAGATGTGGATTTTATTGTAGTGGATGCTTATTCGCCCTATACGGCTATTGTGGCCAGACCTTGGCTTCATACTCTGGGGGTTGTCTCTTCTACTTTGCACCAAAGGGTGAAATATCTGTCCAAGGGTCATGTAAGGGAGATCCTCGGAAGCCAATCCATGGTTAGACAATGCCTGGTGGCTGCCATATCTCATCGACCCGAGGTTGAGTCGCAGACCCCCGCTAGGACGAGCGTATAGCAACTAAAAACTCCGGAGTCACCTGTCAATGGACAATCCGAGGAGGTAAAATGCGAAGACTTAAGAAGGGTTGTTATAGGGGACGATCCAAAGAAATACTTTTAGGTCAGATCTCAGCTACCACCTCAAGAGAGGGAGGAGTTGGCAGATTTTCTTAAGAAAAATGTTGATGTGTTCGCTTGGAACGCTTACGAGGCCCTAGGGGTGGATCCAACCTTCATCTGTCATAATTTAAACATTAATCCATCCATTACTCTCAAAAAGCAACCACATCGGCGCCCGTCTAAAGAACATGCAGACGCTGTTAGGGATGAGGTAATGAGGCTCAAGCAAGCAAGGGCTATCAAAGAAGTTTTTTACCTTGAATGGCTGGCCAACACTGTGGTGGTAAAGAAAAAGAACGGCAAGTGGCGAGTGTGTGCGGACTTTACAGATCTGAATAAAGCCTGCCCAAAAGATCCTTTCCCTATGCCTCCAATAGATCAGTTGGTGGATGCAACGGTGGGCCATCCTCGGATGAGTTTCCTAGACGCCTTTCAGGGATACCATCAAATACCATTGGCCCTGGATGACCAGGAAAAGACAGCTTTTGTCACCCCCATTAGAAACTACCATTACAAGGCGATGCCATTCGGTCTAAAGAATGCTGGATCTACCTATCAAAGGATGATGACAAGAATGTTCGAGCCCCAACTAGGCAAAAATATTGAAGTCTATATAGATGACATGGTTGTAAAAAGCAAGGTTATGTCCGAGCACATTGGAGACCTTGGAAGCATCTTCGAAATTCTGTGGAAACACAAATTGCGCCTAAACGCTTCCAAGTGCTCGTTTGGTGTGGGATCTGGCAAGTTCTTGGGATATATACTAATTCACAGAGGAATCGAAGTCAATCCCGATCAAATTAAGGCGATTAACAATCTACAACCTCCTCGGAATCCTAAGGAAGTCCAGAAGCTTACCAGGATGGCCGCCGCCTTGAATCGGTTTATTTCTCGGTCAGCAGATAGATGTCGACCTTTCTTCCTCTTGATGAATAAGTGGAAGGGATTCCAATGGAACGAGGAGTGTGCTCGGGCATTCTAGCAGCTAAAGGAATATCTTTCTCGGCCTCCCATCATGTCCAGTCCTCAGGAGGACGAGGTTCTGTTTGCCTACATCGCTGTGGCTCCTCATGCTGTAAGTTTAGTGTTGATCCGGGTTGACGGTGGCGTACAACGGTCTGTTTACTATGTGAGCAAATCATTACATGAGGCCGAGGTGCGTTATCTACCACTGGAGAAAGCCATCCTAGCAGTGGTGCATGGCACGCGAAAGCTTCCCCATTACTTCCAAGCATATACAGTTATTGTCTTGACTTAGCTTCCACTCAAGGTTATACTTCAGAGTGCTGATTACACAGGCAGGATTGCTAAATGGGGCACAGTTCTAGGAGCTTTTGACATCAAATACATGCCTCGTACCTCTATTAAGGGCCAGATCCTCGCAGACCTGGTAGCCGAATTCGCCGAAATCCCATTGGAAAACGTGTCAGTAACACAGCACATGGATGAAAAATCGGTTGGCATCATCTCCCGGCAGGAACCTCTATGTTGGAAAGTGCATGTCGATGGTGCAGCAAATCAAAGGGGCTCCGGAGTGGGGTTAGTCCTGGTTTCTCTCGAACAGTTCACAATTGAGAAATCATTGAGATTAGGATTCTCGGCCACGAACAATGAGGCTGAATATGAAGCCGTGCTGGAGGGAATGTCCATGGTTCGGAGAATGGGGGAAAAGGCAGTAAAAATGTTCTCTGACTTAAGATTGGTTGTTAGCCAAGTTGAGGGTGAGCTAGAGGCGAGGGATGGAAGAATGCAGGAGTACTTAAGTCAAGTTAAGTACTTGCAGTCACAATTTGAATCATTCAGCCTACTGCACGTCCCTAGAAGCAGGAACACACATGCTGACTCCCTTGCCACGCTTGCAACCTCCTCGGCACAGAGCTTGCCTCGGGTTATCCTCATAGAAGACTTGCACAAACCCACAAAGGCAGGAGGAAAGATGGTCCATATTCACCAAGTCAGAGTGGGGCCTAGCTGGATGGACCCCATCGTACTATTCTTGAAAGAAGACATCTTGCCAGAGGGTAAATTGGAAGCTGAAAAAGTACGGAGAAAGGCGCCTCGCTTATGGCTGTCCGAAGATCAAAAATTGTACAAGCGCTCTTTTTCTGGGCCATATCTACTGTGTATCCACCCTGAAGCGTTAGAACTAATCCTTGAGGAATTACACAAAGGAGTTTGTGGAAACCACACCGGAGGCAGATCTTTATCTCATAGGGCCATCACACAAGGCTATTGGTGGCCAAGTATGCAAAAAGAAGCACATGAGTACGTGAAGAAGTGTGACCAATGCCAAAGATTTGCGCCGAACATACACCAGCCAGGAGGGATCCTCAATCTGTTGACTAGCCCTTGGCCATTTGCTCAGTGGGGCTTGGATATTGTCGGGCCTTTTCCCAAGGCAGTAGGGAACAGGAGGTATCTGCTGGTCGGCACCGACTATTTTACTAAATGGGTTGAAGTTGAGCCTTTGGCAAACATCAGAGACGTGGACGCTAAGAGGTTTGTCTGGAAGAACATTGTTACTCGGTTCGGGATCCCTCACACTCTCATCTTGGATAATGGTCTGCAATTTGATAGTAAAGCGTTTAGGAGATACTGCTGTGAGTTGGGAATTACGAATAGATATTCCACCCCAGCTTATCCCTAAGGGAATGAGCAAGCTGAGGCTGTTAACAAAGTCATAATGAACGGACTTAAGAAAAGGTTGGATGATGCGAAGGGAAGGTGGGTAGAAGAATTGCCACATGTACTGTGGGTGTACCGAACCTCACCTTGCAGATCAATAGGGGAAACCCCTTTTTTGATGACTTACTGAGTCGAGGCTGTTATTCCCTTAGAAACGGGCTTTCCAACGCTTAAGACTAGCTTATTCAGTCCGAGCGGCAACAATGAGCTACTAGAAAAGAGTCTAGATATTGTGGACGAAAGAAGGGAAAGTGCAATGGTCCAATTGGCGTACTATCAACACAAACTTAAGCAAGGTTATGATGCCAAAGTAAGGCTAAGGCCACTAGCTCCTGGTGACTTGGTGCTGAGGAAAGTTCTGGACATTGCAAAAAATTCAGCCTAGGGAAAGTTAGGACCCAATTGGGAAGGACCATATCGCATCACCTCGGAGGCAGGTATAGGAGCATATTTTCTAGAAGACTTAGATGAACGTGTAATACCGCGCCCTTGGAATGTAAACAACCTGAAAATGTATTACTATTAATAAGAATTTCCTTTATCATTAAATTCTTGTGTTGTGTGAAGATATGGGGATTCCTTTTGTTCAATCTTTTATAAAGTGTTTAAACAGAACCTTAGTCATGCTTGATGTCCTTGTACCAGATGTTTTGGGGAAATTAATGCACTGACATCTTTTATAAAGTGTTAAACAGATCCTAAGTCATATCAGGTCTCTCGGAGTGGTATCAGAGCAGGTAGCTTTTTTGTTTTAGATCCTTTGATCTAAGAGCTGATTCTTGACCCCTGTTGTCATGGATAATTTGAAGTGTCTTTCTGATCATGTTTCTGCTTATGTTTCTGTTGATTTTATTGATGTCTGTGAAACTCTTCGTAAAGAATTATCGACCACATATTTAGGTGAAATTAACGCTCAATGGTATCTTTTATAAAGTATTAAACAGATCCTAAGTTATGGCAAGTCTTTGTTTTCTTATCTAAAAAATATATAAAAACAAAGACACTCTCTCCCCTGTACTTTGTTTTTGCTAAATACCTATCCATTTTAACTGTTGTCAGCCTTCGGTGTAGAAGAATCAGTGCTTAAAATAAAAGCATGATAAGTCCGTCCATTAAAAGTATTTTATCAAATTACTTAACTTGCGGATAGTGAGTCATCATTAATCTCTAATAAAGACAAACGACAACTATGTAGACAAAGTAGAGATACAAAAGGTATGAAGGAAAAGTCTATTCTTTAATTGAAAATAAGTACATCATAAGCG
Source organism: Notholithocarpus densiflorus (assembly GCA_030021035.2). Taxonomy (NCBI): domain Eukaryota; kingdom Viridiplantae; phylum Streptophyta; class Magnoliopsida; order Fagales; family Fagaceae; genus Notholithocarpus; species Notholithocarpus densiflorus. Next base: position 1,316 of record JARYZH020003394.1, on the reverse strand, counting down.
CTGATGAAAGCTACAAAAAAAAAAAAAAAAAAAAAACTGAATTAAAAAGAAAGATCCTACAACTACTTTTTTGAGGGTTGAGAACCTTTCTCGGGATCGGTGGCCTTATTTTTGGCATCCCCAGCATCAGATCTTGACTCAGCTACCTTGGCTTGGGAAACCACATCCTTTATGGTAAGTGAATCCTCGGCGGGGTTATCTTTGGCCGAGGATGGGGCCTACATACCCTTCCCAACTACGCCTGCGGAAATCTCAGCAGTTGTAGTGAGGGCATGTGTGTTAGAGACTTGCTTAGGAGGAGGGAGGCATAGGCCAATGACCGGAGGAAGGTTCATTGGAATTTCTTTGATATGCTCAAGGAAGAACACATTCTTAGATTTCCTCAACTCGGAATCAGTAAGAAGCCCCGCGTGATTGAGCGCCTCTACCCAAGATTCAGTGCAGTAATCTATGCATACCTCGGCTACCTCCTCGGTCAACCTTTCTTCCGTCTCTGCCACCCCACACTCATAGGCTGCCTCCTCTGCGGCCTTAGCAACTTTCATGGCCATTATGACTGCCTTTTTAGCTTTCTGTAATTCGGCTTTCAAGCTTGGAACTGTCGCCTTTTCGGTAGCCAGATTTAGCTCTGTCGTGTAAAGCAGTTTGCGCTGGTCCTCGGCTTGGGTCTCAACATTTTTCAGCCCTGCTTTGGCACTTAAACATTCGCGCTCTGAAGCCTTCAGCTTCTCGGCCAGCTGTTCTTTTTCCTCTTTCAGGGTCCCGAGAGCCTTCTCCACTTCGCACCGAGATTGGGACTCAGCTTCGTATCTGTTATGGGTGTTTCAAACCCATTCTTCGGCCACATAAACTTGTTGAGTGACCTGTATAACAATGGCAAAGGGGTCGCGCATGTGAAAATAAGTGTAATAACACTGATAAGAATATGAGCTTCTTAGCTTTTAATTTGGAAAAACAAGATTAGCTTACCAGGGCGAGATCCTTCTTCAATGACATGAAGAGCTCCGGCTGCCTAGTGCGTCTAAAGGCCTCTATATCCCGTGGGAGTAGAAGGGGTTGCTCTAAAGCTTGGGCCAGATGGGCCGCATGACCTTTCTGGGATTCCCTAATAGTGGCATCCTAGGGAATTTGGGCTCCATCCAATTCTATCCGTGGGGTCTAGGAGCGCTGCTGTCGGTGCACTTCTGCATCTTCCCTACTATCAATAGAATTGGCCCTATTGTCCCTCGAATCCTTGGTTTTCTGTTGTTTAGGGTCCTTCGGAAGGATCAACTCACCTTCCTCTATTTCCTGTATTGGTCTTTTCTTCTTTAAAT